>JACXGI010001145.1:19743-61741 GCA_016801175.1 Esox masquinongy
AGGCTTCCAAGAGGCCTACAGCAACATTAAAGGAACTGCAGGAATTTCTGGCAAGTACTGGCTGTGTGCTACATGTGACAACAATCTCCCGTATTCTTCATATGAATGGGCTATGGGGTAGGGTGGCAAGACGGAAGCCTTTTCTTACAAAGAAAAACATCCAAGCCTGGCTGAAGTTTGCAAAAACAAACATCAAATCCCCCAAAAGCACATGGGAAAATGTGTTATGGTCTGATGAAACCAAGGATGAACTTTTTGGCCATAATTCCAAAAGGTGTGTTTGGCGCAAAAACAACAATGCACATCACACAATGAACACCATACCCACAGTGAAGCATGGTGGTGGCAGCATCATGCTTTGGGGCTGTTTTTCTTCAGCTGGAACCGGGGCCTTGGTCAGGGTGGAGGGAATTATGAACAGTTCCAAATACCAGGCAATTTTGCCACAAAATCTTCAGGCGTCGGTTAGAAAGCTGAAGAGGAAGTTCACCTTTCAGCACAACAACGACCCAAAGCACACATCCAAATCCACAAAAGCATGGCTTCACCAGAAGAAGATTAATGTTTTGGAATGGCCCAGCCAGAGCCCAGACCTGAATCCAATTGAACATCTGTGAGGTGATCTGAAGAGGGCTGTGCACAGGAGATGTCCTCGTGTTACGTCCCTCCCTTCTATGGCTCGTTAAGAGACACGCAACTGCCCACAACTAGACACACTGGGGCAGGAAAATGTGCGGTGGAGCAAGCACCAACAACAACAACCAAACACCCAAGTATACAACAATACAACAATTCAGACCATGAGATAAAAGCAACATCCGTAGGGGTTTATTACAGTAACACGCAGACAAAGAACATCAGGGAGAAAAAACAACAGAGGATTTACCATTCAGGGTAAGGAGAACGGCCTGGGCGAGTGCTGTCAAAGTAACAAAATAAGAAGGTCCCTAGTCTTCCCTACACCTACATCCTGCCTATCACAAGCTAAACCCTGTAGCACTAACCTGGCTGCTACAATAAACAAAGGGACAGCCACTCGCTTCTTACCTAGTGTATATAACAACAGGTTATCTGCGGGAGCATGTAAACCCTAGGGTGTCTTACCTAGCCATTCTCCAAAGACAGTACAAACTAATAGGTTGTAACATAACATTAAGTGCACACAGACAGCATAACAGTCCTCTCCTCCACACCCAAAGGAAATGGTCCTTTTATGCAGGAAGGGTTGATGACCCACACCCAGCTCATCAGCACCGACGCAGCACACCTGAGAGGGATATAGAGAGGGGATAGACACAAGAGGAAACAGCACTAACAGCACCAAAGCGCTACAATGGGAAGTCGACATAGGAGTGCTACATAGGGAAAGTTGCCATAAGGGTGCCACCAAGGGAAAGGGGCCGTAACACCTCGCAATCTGACAGATTTGGAGCGCTTTTGCAAAGAATAGTGGGCAAATATTGCCACGTCAAAATGTGCCATGCTAATAGACTCCTACCCAAAAAGACTGAGTGCTGTAATAAAATCAAAAGATGCTTCAACAAAGTATTAGTTTAAGGGTGTGCACACTTATGCAACCAGGTTATTGTGAGTTTTTTATTTTTCCCCCTCAAAGATTTCAGTTTGTTTTTCAATTGAATTGTTCACGTTATAGGTCACATTAAAGGTTGAAAAAGTTCTGACATTATTTATCTTTGTCTCATTCTTTTACATCACAAGAACCTGGAATTTTAACAGGGGTGTGTAGACTTTTTATATCCACTGTAGATGTAAAGAGGCCCATTATCAGCAACCATCAGTCCTGTGTTCCAAAGGCACGTTGGGTTTGCTAATCCATGTTTATCATTTTCAAAGGCTAATTGATAGTTAGAAAACAATTTTGCAATTATGTTAGCACAGCTGAAAACTGTTGTGCTCATTAAAGAAGCAATAAAACAGCATCAGCAATTGTGGGTTTGATTACAGGCTCAAAATGGCCAGAAACAAAGAACTTTCTCATGAAACTCAGTCAGTCTATTCTTTTTCTGAGAAATGAAGGCTCTTCCAAGAAAATGAAGATCTAGTACAATGCTGTGTATTACTCCCTTCACAGAACAGTGCAAACTGGCTCTAACCAGAATAGAAAAAGGAGTGTGAGGCCCCAGTGCACAACTAAGCAAGTGGACAAATACATTAGCATGTTTAGTTTGAGAAACAAATGTCTCACAGGTCTTCAACTGGCAGCTTCATTAAATAGTACCCTCAAAACACCAGTCTCAGTGTCAACAGAGAAGGCGACTCTGGGATGTGGGCCATCTAGGCAGAGTTGCAAATAAAATGCCATATCTCATATTGGCCAATAAAAGCGAAAAGATTAAGATGGGCAAAAGAATACAGACACTCGATAGAGGAAGATTGGAAAAAAGTGTAATGGACAGACAAATCTAGTGTTCGGATCACAGAAAAGAACATTTGTGAGATGCAGACCAAATAAAATATGCTGGAGGAGTGCTTGATGCATCTGTCAAGCATGGTGGAGGCAATGTGATGGGGTGGGGGTGCGTTGGTGGTGGTGAACTTGGAAATTCGTATAGGGTTAAAGAGATCTTGCAGAAGCAAGGCTAACACTCCATTTTGCAACGCCATGCCATACCCTGTGGATGGCGCTTGATTGGAGTCAATTCCCTCCTACAACAGGACAATGACCCAAAGCACAGTTCCAAACTATGCAATAACTATTTAGGGAAGAAGAGTTAACTCTTTGGGCGATAATCTGCCCTCTTTCAGGGTAGTTGCTGTTGGTTGGTGTCCCTTTGGTTGATGCTTGGCAATGTGGGTAGATTGACTTCCTGCCTGTTGGGCCCTGTCCGGGGTCTCTCTCGGATAGAGCCACAGTGTCACTGGATTCCCCTCTCTCAGCCCCAAGGTTTAACGCCGCTATATTATTGTGCCAGGGGAGTAGGGTCAGTTCTCGTTCTCAATTGTAAATATAAGGAATGTGCTCTCTAAATTTTCCTTGTCTCCTGCTCCGTTTATACTTAGGAGGAGATGAGGTCTTAGACCATACCTCAGGAGTACCAGGCTCAAAAGTCTTGTAGCTGTCCTTGTCCAAAGTCCTCCTGGTTGTGTTGCAGATAAAGATGATACCTGACGATTCCAACTGCCACTCTGCTGACCATTCCTTTCCCCATGGATTGTTTCTGTCCTTGTTCATTTGGTCATGCTTCTGACCTGGATTATATTTTATAGACTTTGGACACAAACCCACATGAATTTATTAATTACTAAAATGTGTACTCACCCGGCACAGCCAGAACAGCAATGGTCACCCCTCCGAGCCTGTTTTTCCTAGCCACTGTGCTTCAACTCTGTTGTTGCTTGCTCCTTGGGGTTTTAGACTGGGTGTTTTGTAAAAGCCCTTTGTGACAACTGCTGAGGTAAAACAGGCTTGATTGATTGATTAAAAAAGCAGTCAGCTGGTATTCTGTCTCTAATGCAGTGTCAAGCACAGTCACCAGATCTCAACCCTAATGAGCTGTTGTGGGAGCAGCATGACCGTATGGTACGTAAGAAGTGCCCATCAAGCCAATCTAACTTCTGGGAGGTGCATCAGGAAGGATGGGGTGAAATCTCTTCAGATTACCTCAACAAATTGACTACTAGAATGCCAAAGGTCTGCAAGGCTGTAATTGCTGCAAATGGAGGATTCTTTGACGAAAGCAAAGGACACAATTATTATTTCATTAGGGTTTCAGCAGTTCACTGGTGAAATCATATTGTGTTTGTTCTGGTTCATTAGAGTTTCAGCAGTTCACTGGTGAAACCCTATTGTGTTTGTTGCGGTTCATTATTAGGGTTTCAGCAGTTCACTGGTGAAACCCTATTGTGTTTTTTCTGGCTAAATAAGATATGACAGTCCAGTGGGCTTTCATGTCATCACACACTAGCCAAGAATTTTTTTTCCTCTTTGGAACTCTGAGCTCCACTCACTGATTTCCTATGGAGGGGCATGTCGGTCTTCAGAGGCAAATATCCTAAAATGTACATTTTAGAATTTTTTCAAGTGGAACAGGAGAATCTCAGCTTTTATGTCAACAAACACTATACTAAAAATAATCAGAAATTGCATTTTTTTAAATACTTCCACATAACGCAAGTTTAAGCGCAATTAATACCATAAAGGACCAGATGTTTACTTCCTATATCAGCTGTTATTTTTCAGTTTGGTCACAAAATAAACTTACAGTAAAAAAATAAAAGAGGACACCTGTTTTGGTGCCATTTTGAGGAAATTGAATTTTAAGCTTCATTCAGGTCAGAAGAGGCTCAACAAAGGTTCGATTCAATTCATTTGCTATGGGCTCACACTAGCGTTCCAGCTCAGCCAGGGTTCTTTGGCCGTTTCAGAGGCTTTGGTGAATTTTTATGCGTTCTATTGTCCAGACTAACAACAGTTGGTCAGGGGCTAATGACTTTCAAGAGGGGATAATTACTTTGTCATTTAAATTACGTTATATGGGCTTAGGAAATACACTGACATGCGGATATAGGGCTGTACCGATTTTGATTCTAGTTCGTAAATGTTTAGGTTACATTTACAACTGGGAAATTCAAAAGGAGCTTGCAATTCTGTGATTAAGTAAACGCATGTTATTGATTGTGGCCAGCTGTTACCACCTCCACCATATCCATGCAACTGATCGTGTATGGTTCATGTAAAGGAGTGTAAAGTTCATTTAAAGATAATACGACAAAAATGACGGCAAGTAATTTTATGTCAACCACACGGGGGGCACTATTGAGGTTATCCATGTTTGCAAGCTCATCACGCTCACGCGATTTGACTTAGAGCCCTGAAAAGAGGGGGATTAGTACAACTCCTCACAATGAACATAACTGAAATTGGCACCCATTAGCTCAGCCCCTATGTTTTTTCAGCCATTTTGAATATTTGAAAAACACTTCATAAGCTTCATAAGCTAGCATAGAATGTCCAATATTGTCCTTTGACATTTGGCATCTATGGACCATTGTCTTCAAAGTTTCTATGAGCCAGGCAGTGTGGCAAAAAAAAAATTGACCAATGAACATGTGCCCAGGTGGGGTTTTGAAAATATTTGCACACTACTACCACAAGGATAATTGTGGTAGTAGTAAAATTGACATTTTTTATCAACCACACGGGGGCGATGTTGAAACAAATTTGAAAGCTCATTCCACTCACTCCATTTGACATAGAGAATTATTTTTTTTCATCGGATTACTCTGACGAAGAAGAGAACTTTGTCCTTCAGCTGTCACTGAGTTTGCAGGCAAGCTCAACGCTATTTCTTACAAGGATCCCGTTCACTCAAATGAACACATTCTACTAGGTAACCAATTTACAAACAATACAGTGATGTTACTCTATGTTAGCTGTTTAGTTAGCATTAGCTGAAGTTGTATTAGCTAATGTATACATGTGGCTAAAATGTTTAGCTTTTAATGAAATAAGCGTCATCTAACGCTAGGTAGCTAATGGGAAGTAACATTACTGTTTGTAATACCTCCGGTAGCAGAACGTTGTGACACTAAACAGGAACGTTGTTACTAAATAGTACAGTAGAACCAAACAGCACAACTAGGACGTGCAGTTGGCTGGTGGCCCTGGAGCTGAAGACAGAGAAATTGCAGAGTGTCTAGGTACAATGTGACTTTGTATACTTGATGATTCGATGATAGCAAATCAATATTTTTACTGCAGTGTTTCCACATTCACTGAAAGAGAAATAGTTCACATTTACTCATTCAAGAATATTTCTTTATTTTTCATAATTTACATATTGTAGGATAAAAATGAAGACATCAAAACAATGAAGTAACACATGGAATCACGTAGTAACAAAAACAAATGTTAAACTGCTCAAAATACATTTGTTTAAAGTAGCCACCCTTTGCCTTGATGACAGCATTGCAAACTCTTTGCATTCTCTCAACAAGCTTAATGAGGTAGTCACCCGGAATGCATTTTAATTAAAAGGTTTGAAGGTTAGAGGTTAATTTGTGGAATTATTTTTCCTTCATATAGTGTTTAGGGATGCACCGATACCGATACCAGTATCGGCTATCGGGCCGATACTGAGCTCATGTACTTGTACTCGTACTAATAGAAATATGCCGATACCACGCGCTGATACCATGTCATGGAAACATTTAGTGAAACTCGATGGTTTTGTCGCCCCTGGACGCATAAGTAGGCTATAGAATATAAAACTCAGAGGTACTGCGGGACTACGGAGATGTCAGCAATGACACAAGTAGAGGCCAAGCTCTGCTAAATTGTCAAGAGGAGGAAAGGAAAAACACTAATTTAACACAAGTGATGGAAAGGCCAAAGTGTGGAGAAAGAAAGGAACTGCTTATAATCCGAAGCATACAAGTTCATCTGTATCAAACAAGAACTGAAAGAAGCTGCGGTAAAAGCCTGGAATAGCATCACAAATGAATGCAACAGTTTGGTGGATGCAACAGTCCTCTTCGAACAGTGGATTGTGATACCTTCACTCCTGCACTGTGGAGGTCGTTGGTGATGTGACTTACTAATGTTTTGGGGGTTTTCTTCACAGCTCTCACGCTATTTCTGTCATCAACTAATGTTGTTTTCCTTGGTCGACCTGTTCGACGTCTGTTGCTCAGTACACCAGTAGTTTCTTTCGTTTTCAGGACATTCCAAATTGTTGTGCTTGCTATGCCCAATGTTTGTCCAATGGCTCTGGTCGATTTTCCTTCTTTTCTCAGCTTGACAATGGCTTGCTTTTCTCCCATAGACAGCTCTCTGGTCTTCATGTTGGTTTATCCTCTTTAACAAGAAATGCAGACTTTATGGGTTTAAACCAAGGATGAAAACTTAGACTAGTCATGCAGAGCTATTTAATGTTTGAACAATCAACCTAAAAGGCAACACCTGGGCAACAAGAAACATCTGTCAGTCACATGTTCCAATAGTTTTGCTCACAAAAATCGGTGGGTTCAAACAAAGGGTGGTATGTCCTGAGTTGTTTAACACATCTAGATGTGAATATCAGGAAATGAAAGCTGAAATTCTGAACTCTTGTCTCATACTCATCTTTTGATCTTAAACCCAGATGTCTTCAGTGAACAACAAAAACAAAGGAATTTGCCTTACCGTTCCAATACTATTGGAGGGGACTGTATTCACCACTGGAACCCAATAGCTCGGCCTTGATGGATTTTCAGGCTGTTTTGAATATGTGAAAAATGCTTCAAAACTACTCCTATAGAAGCAAATGTCCGATCATCACGTGACTTGATATCTTTTATCTATGGACCAAGGTCATTTATGAATGCATAACCCAAAACAGTACAAATAAAAACATGGCTGCTATTGACCAATCAATTTTCAAGCAGGTGTGGTTTTACACATATATGCATATTAATCAGACACAGTTGATGATATGATAAAATCATTTGACGTACATGTCCACAACACTATTATGATGTAATGTATGCAAGTAAATAAAATTTTACCACAAGGTGGAACCATAATAACCAGATGGCATTATCACCATCTGTATCACTGAGTGTGATATACTTTTGGCACACAATCAGGGTAATGCATCTAGCTAATGTATGAACTATGGCTCAATTTGCCCACTTGGGGGCACCATTGGACAAGAAACATAATTCATGCTTTATTTCGAGAATTTATGAATAGATGGTGCACATGGATCTCTCAATGCACAAGTGGTGAAATTAGGCCAATGGTAGCTGAATGCTGAAACACGCTCAATGCTGCTTGCAGCTTTAATTATTATTATTATTATACTCCTGCCATTTAAAGGCCTTTTTTGGAAATTCCTGTGAGATAAAAAAGTACAAAAAGGTCCAAATATACATGGCAGTAAAGGCCCAAAGGCCACAATTTCTGATGCAATCCAATTGCAAATCGGCCTTAAGGTGGCGCTGTCGCAAGCCTCCAAATTGGCCAACTTTGAAACCTCACCACACCCCATTTGACGTAGAGTCTTGAAAATTGGTACATAGGTCCAGCTCCTCACAATGAACATTTTTCTAATTGGGACTCATTAAGTCCGCCATATTGGATTTTCCGCCATTTTGGATTTTGTGAAAATAGCCTAAAACGCTACACCTATAGCACCTGAGGTCCTATCTTCACATTCTTTGACATTTGGCATCTATGGACCGATATCTTCAAACGTTCTATAAGCCAGGCAAATGTGGCAAAAAACATGGCCGCTACTGACCAAAGAACATGTGCATGGGTGTGGTTTTGAACATATATGCACACTACTACTACAAGGATAATGACATTAAAATTCTACTTTGTCAATATGTTGACAAAGATAATACGAAAAAAATGCTGCAAGTAATTTTATATCAACCACACGGGGGCGCTATTGTGGTTATCCATGTTTGCGAACTCACCACGCTCATCCCATTTGAGTTAGAGCCCTGAAAAGAGAGATTATTCCACCTCCTCATGAGGAACATAATTGAAATTGGAACCCATTAGCTCAGCCCTTATGGTTTTTTAGCCATTTTGATTAATTGAAAAACGCTTCATAAACTACTCCTGTACAATGGAATGTCTAATATCCACGTACTTTGACATTTGGCATCTATTGACTGATGTCTTCAAATGTTCAATATGCCAGGGCAGTATGTCAAAAAACATGGATGCTATTGACCAATGAACATGTCTGGGGGCGTGGATTTGCACATATATAGACACATCTCCCACAAGGATAGTGGTATAAAAATTCTACTTGGTGCATATGTTAACAAAGATATGACAATAATGACTGCAAAGATTTTTAAATCAACCACACGGTGGCGCTATAGAGGGTTCTCACATTTGCAAGTTCACCACGCTCACCGTGTTTGAAATAAAATCTTGAAAAGAGGTATATAAGTCCATTTCCTCCCAAGGAACATATTTGCAATTGGGACCCATTAAGTTGGGCAAAATGTTTTTCAGCTATTCTGAATTTGTGAAAATCACTTAAAACGCTACTTCCGTAGGATCAAATGACAGATTTAAACCTTTTCACAAGTAAGTTTTAAAATATCACTGAAGGCCCCTCAGTGTGATTTCTTAATGAACATTATTTCAGTATGCACTGACAATTCCAGAAATAGTATATTATGACAACAAACATTGCCACCACAGCAGCCCATAAACACCATGTTGCCTATTAGATATGGAGCAGTATTGTGATTTCAACTGGTTAAAATTATATTTTGAAACAATTTAGGGTAGTAGTACTGTTAAAGAGTATACTGAATAATTATTGAGCAACCGTCTAAGATGTGTTATTTTCCTGAGTATCACTCCACTTGCTGTATCAATAAAATATATGCTAAATGTCAAACAATGGTTTGTGAAAAATAATGAATTCCGATTCTTGCACATTTAGTAATGGACAAGTACGATCAATGAAAAACACCTTTATGAAGGTTACGCTGATCTTGTTTGGTTAATTACTGTCTGTGGGCGCAGCCATGCTTGTTTTCATTCCACTGGATTCTGGAACCAAATGTCTCTGAGACTAAAGATGGTTAAACAAGATGATTCAATAAAAACAAAATATAATGCAACTGAACAAAATACACTGAACAAAATTATAAACGCAACACTTTTGTTTTTGCCCCCATTTATCATGAGCTGAACTCAAAGATCTAAGACTTTCTCTACGTACACAAAATTTCTCTCAAATATTGTTCACAAATCTGTCTAAATCTGTGTTAGTGAGCACTTCTCCTTTGCCGAGATAATCCATCCACCTCATAGGTGTGGCATATCAAGATGCTGATCAGACAGCATGAGTATTGCACAGGTGTGCCTTAGGCTGGCCACAATAAAAGGCCACTCTAAAATGTGCAGTTTCACTGTATTGGGGGGGTCCGGGGGAGTCCGAAAATCAGTCAGTATCTGGTGTGACCACCATTTGCCTCACGCAGTGCAACACATCTCCTTCGCATAGAGTTGATCAGGTTGTTGATTGTGGCCTGTGGAATGTTGGTCCATTCCTCTTCAATGGCTGTGCGAAGTTGCTGGATATTGGCAGGACCTAGAACACGCTGTTTTATACGCCGATCCAGAGCATCCCAAACATGCTCAATGTCCGGTGAGTATGCTGGCCAAGCAAGAACTGGGATGTTTTCAGCTTCCAGGAATTGTGTACAGATCCTTGCAACATGGGGCCTGCATTATTATGCTGCAACATGAGGTGATCGTCGTGGATGAATGGCACAACAATGGGCCTCAGGATCTCGTCACGGTATCTCTGTGCATTCAAAATGCCATCAATAAAATGCACCTGTGTTCGTTGTCCATAACACACGCCTGCCCATACCATAACCCCACCGCCACCATGGGCCACTCGATCCAAAACATTGACATCAGCAAACCGCTCACCCACACGACGCCATGCACGCTGTCTGCCATCTGCCCTGTACAGTGAAAACCGGGATTCATCCGTGAAGAGAACACCTCTCCAAAGTGCCAGACGCCATCGAATGTGAGCATTTGCCCACTCAAGTCGGTTACGACGACGAACTGCAGTCAGGTCGAGACCCCGATCAGGACGACAAGCATGCAGATGAGCTTCCCTGAGACGGTTCCTGACAGTTTGTGCAGAAATTCTTTGGTTATGCAAACCGATTGTTGCAGCTGTCCGGGTGGCTGGTCTCAGACGATCTTGGAGGTGAAGATGCTGGATGTGGAGGTCCTGGGCTGGTGTGGTTACACGTGGTCTGCGGTTGTGAGGCCGGTTGGATGTACTGCCAAATTCTCTGAAACGCCTTTGGAGACGGCATACGGTAGAGAAATGAACATTCAATTCACGGGCAACAGCTCTGGTGGACATTCCTGCAGTCAGCATGCCAATTGCACGCTCCCTCAAAACTTGCGACATCTGTGGAATTGTGCTGTGTGATGGAACTGCACATTTTCGAGTGGCCTTTTATTGTGGCCAGCCTAAGGCACACCTGTGCAATACTGATGCTGTCTGATCAGCATCTTGATGTGCCACACCTGTGAGGTGGATGGATTATCTCGGCAAAGGAGAAGTGCTCAGCAACACAGATTTAGACAGATTTGTGAACAATATTTGAGAGAAATAGGCCTTTTGTGTACATAGAGAAAGTCTTAGATCTTTGAGTTCAGCTCATGATGAATGGGGGCAAAAACAAAACTGTTGCGTTTATAATTTTGTTCAGTGTAGTAAGGTAGACAATACTTGGGAACGGGGTCGTATTTTTTAACTACGTCGGAAATTTCAGAAATGGTAATTAATGACACGCTAGTTAACATTTTATGTCGCTAATAATTGCAAAAAATTGACAACTTCATAATTTTATAATTTAGTATACTAGAAGATATTTTTCAAAACTGCTGCTGACCAGTGGGTTGTTTCTTAACACACAATGGAGGAGAACAAATGGATTTGTGGAGGATTTACTGGCAAAGCCTTTTTTGTGAATAGCTGGAAATTGCGAGGAACAAACAGCCCTGTCCCAGTCAGGGAAAGGATTTGTGTGGCACTTTCAATCGGTCAATTACGAAAAGTACACCTGGCTTACAGCATCGAAGGAACATTGTTGTTGTGAGTACATTATTATTTCTTTGGTACCTGTAATGTCATTGATTTGGGCTTTGTGATGTCTATTTGTGTTGCAGCGTCCTGTCATACTGCATAATTGTACTGTACATCCTTGATGGTTTCATTCGCCATGTATTTATGTTTCTGTTGTACTTATGTTAGTGTTGTATGCCTCTTGTTAAATCACTTTATTCCACTGTCACTGTGAATATGGGATGGTTACGTTGAATGACAATAGCCCATAGGACTATGCAGCCATACATGCTAGAATCATTAGCTTTCCGTCCATTGTGCCGAATTTACTAATCATTATTGGTAAGTAGGATAAACGTGCCCCCCTTGGAAATCAAATGCCCGTCCAACATGTTTGTTCTGGTTACGGACCTGTATCTACTCGACAGGTAAGCAAGTTAGGACTGTAACCAGCTAATAGTTCGTTTTAACCAGCAAGGTAGTAGATAAATGTAGCTGCCATTTAGATGTACAACAGTAGGCTGGACAGACAAAATATTTAACAACTACTTTTCTGGATGAAACTTATATTGTTGTGTTCGTCGTGAAGGCCAGTTTCATAATATTACCTTATATTCAAGCTGCTTGCTGTAGTTTAAAATAAATCTCCAGAAAACCAGCCTATTTTTGGGGCTTTTTTCACCCTGGCTCTTCCTACCAATTCTATTGAGCACTGTGGCACCAACTCTACTCTAAACATTCTAATTCTTGCCAATTGTTCTACGTCACAATGCTGTACTAGCCCATAGAGTCAATGAGCTTTCAATGCACCGTAGCTTTGCCTCAAAACATTTCCTCCGGGAAAAGTGTAAAACCTTATTAAATCCTATCTCTGTATTATTTGTCAAATTACGTGAATTTTAAGCCTTCATCGTAACATTTTAGTTAAACAATACAATGTTTTTTCTTTGTTTAATGGATGACAGGTAATTTACGTTGTCGTGTTTGTTAGTTGGTGTAAGATCGAATGCACATTCATGTAGTAACAAAACCGTATGGCCAGTCATTGCTTAGCTGCTGGCACTCATTTTTAGATCTGAAACAGTTGCTGGCTTAGATTATGAGCCCAGCACCAGCCAGCAGACAGATAAATTGTAATACCCACCAATGCCGAGTGAGATGAGCAAGTGAGCTCAATAGGCTACACAGCAAAATGATAATAATGGAAATCGGCTACACAGCGATTCGATATTTAATGGCATTTAACATTAATATGTATTAGCAATTATATATACTGACTGGGTGTGATGCACCTGTTGTGATGGTGGTATTGCTTAATGCTGCTTTTAGGGATTAGGGTGCAATATTAAAATGTCTTATCTATAGAAAAGTGTTGTATTTAAATGAATAACTCTGCAGGGCTGCTTGTTAACAGCGAAGATTTTGGCATGACTAAATTGGCTAATCAGCTACTACTAGTACCGTTGGCCGCTCAACCCTCCAAGGTCCGAGGTGATTTCGGCCGGATTTCACTACTTGGACATTTTGGGTCCTAGATTCATTTCTGTAACAGATATAATCTATTATGATGTATCCTGGTAATCACAACCCCCTTGGCTACAATAAAAACACATAAAAACAGACTTCTGGGACACTATTTAGAAACCTCATGTGTTGGAAAGGTAAAAAAATGTTGTACGAAAAACATTTCTGCGATACAGTATGATAAAGTTTTATTGAAACCCTTATGAAGTTTTGTTTACATGTTATTTTCTGATATTTCCATGCATTTATTGTCTACATTGATTTAGGCTGAAACTAATGAATAAAATTAATAATACAATGTAAAAAAATATAGGTTCCCCAAATAATGTTGGTTCTTCAGCCTAGAGATGAAACATAATTTTATGAAATACAGGTAAGGCTTTTTTGTATAAATGACGTGTAATGACACCAAACGAGCAGAGGAGTTGGCAATAATTTTTCCCAAAAATCTGGGTATGAAACCCAACTATATGCCAAAAAAAAGGACATCCCCATAGTATGTTGACAGAAGAACATTTTTATAGCATTTTTATAATACAAACGACGTAATTCGGTGCTGTAGATGTATAAATAAACATAAAAAGCGATATACTCACTACTTATCTGGATTTCACTCAGATGTTTGAGCTGAATGTCCATTACGCATTACCTGGTAGAAAGTGTTCCTGGACAGAATAACCTTCCTTGGCCTCTTGATTTACGTTCAAATATGTTCTAAAACGTTTTGGATGAAAACAAAGAGCTATTTTGCATAAACGGAACGAAAACTACGTTGGTCATCGCCATTATTGATCAGTGATCAGGGACGCGGCCATCTTGTTTATCATTACCATGGTAGAAGACTCCAGCACGCAATGGCGACTGGTTTTGTCCAGATCTATCAGGTGGACTGAATTGGCCAAAGGGACCCAAATTATATAGCATTCTTTTCGTTAGAATTCCTAGATTTAAGCTAAAGTCATTCGTACAATTCTAGCGATTCATTTTCTGGATATGTATGGAAATGTAGGGTGCGCGCGCTCGGTCAGGATGTCTTGTGTATGAGCATATTTTGAACGTAATAAAATGGAGAATGAAGCGATGATCAATCAATGCATTTGATAAATAAACTGAAACTCAAACCTTAAACTTTCTTACTATACCGAAAAAAAACACATCAATTGAAAGATAACCTGTCAAGTCCCCTTTTATTTAATTCTTTCCCACTTGTCATGTCAAAATAATGAATAATAATAGTAATTTCTACATATCGAGTTTCACAAAAATATATGTTTTTGATTTATTTAGATTTTTAAAATAGAAATACAATTTCCCAACAAAACAATAACGATAGTGTAAGTCCTACAAATAGAAAATAATTGTTTACAAAGAAATGTAAATACAATTGCACATGGCCTTATTTTAATATTAAAATATAAATACTAAACTCCACCAAACAAGGACAGCATTTTAGTTTTGCGTTTTACAAGTGTCATTGTCACTAGACGGTACCTGCAGCCCTTTCAGGTTGCACAGGCAGTCCAGCTCCTCCAGGATGGCTAATCCATATGTGCTGTCGCTAGAAGGTTTGCTGCGTCTCCCAGTACAGTCTCAAGAGCATAGAGGAGATACCAGGAAATGAGCCGTTACACGAAGAGAGCTGGCCAGGGCCGTAGACCTTGTTGCGTGATACAGTATGCACAGTCGAGGCCGTTGGGTTTCTTGCAGAAATCCTCCACAGACGAAAATGTTTGCTCTGTTTTAAAATATGAAATGTTTTTGAATACTGTCATTCAATACATTTCATAGCTGCCAATCTTGAAGAGCAGTCCACTACTCTAATCACTTCTGTAGACTTTATATATTTGTTGTTGTTGTTCCTGATAGTATCATAACACTAACAATATAATGAATATGTGTCCTTTACAGCCTTATCAATTTATGAATTTTAAATAAGCTAACTGTAACTCTTGGTAAATGGTAAGTTAAACCAGTGTAAGATAAGACGTCGCCTGCTGCTTTGGCTGCGAACACAAGCTACTGTAGGGTCGATGCATATTTTCGAAAACATACAAAGTACATTTTGAAGTAGTTTACATTTAAATTTTGCTGTAAAATTCTCCCATCGGTTGTGTCATTTGAAAAAAACACAACGGGCAATTATTTTGTAATAAGAAAGAAAACTAGGCTACAACAAGTCGGATAGCACCCTAAGAATTTGTCATCCGGATTGTGTGCTTTGTGCGCATTCTTGGAGTGGCTGATTCGCGGCTCCAATCCCCCCCCCCCCCGCCCCCATGAACCATTTATTGAGTACTGAAAGAATTCAAACACAGAAGCTGAAAACGGAAAGTTTATCACATGTCATAACAGAGTGTTTATTATCTTTTCATAAGTATTTATTATCAATTGATAAGGCACTCTGTTTTTCCAATATATTAACGTAGCCACTCGTTTAAATATATATTGTCAAGGGGTTTTATTTTTGTTCGTTTTTATATTTAATTAAACATAATATGTGAAAAATCTTAGGACTTTTAAAAATAGGAAATGCAGACTTCTCGAGTGAGCAACAGCTTGCTATGCGCGTCCTGATCGTACCCTCCACCGGCTTGCATTACAAAACATCACTCATCGCCGTCTATCCTGCTCAACATCCCGTGATCCCCCATCCGTCCTGCTAAACATCCACTCGAGGGCTCCCCCTAGCGAGGACGTCCGCGTCACTACAAGGGATCTAGTTGCTTCTCCTGTCCGTCAACATCCCGCTCAATGTCACTCGTCGCTTGTCCGTCCCGCTAAACATCTACTCGAAGGCTCCCCCTAGCGAGGACGTCCATGTGACCATGCTGGATGTCCACGTCGCTCAGAGGGAAAAAAAACTCTCCATATTGTGTTTTACATAGAAATTCTTCTCAACTGCGGGAAAAATTGTAAATGGGGGCGGGATAGGGGTGGCGTGACGCACTCTTCGCTGAAACTCTTAAGTAGACTAATATTGAAAGGTACAGAAAAGAGCGCGCCGGCGGGAGTATTTGTTTGAGAGTGGGAGTGAGGTGAGGTGGTTATGTGGAAGTGAGTGAAAATACTACGCAGCAATGTTCTTGCTATGCTCCCTTTTCGCGGCTACCCAGCCTCACAAGGGTCTTTATTTGTAATACACCAACAAATTACACGACACGTTATCGGGTAGGAAAAAATCTGTGGATTTTCATTTGTTGTCCTTATGCTGCCATCTCTTGGAGGTATATACTACCTTCATTTGGAAAACATTTCTACAATGTCACTAAATGTTTTTCATAATTTACACATTGCAGGATAAAAGTGAAGACATCAAAACTATGAAATAACACATGGAATCACATAGTAACAAAAACAAATGTTAAACTGCTCAAAATACATTTGTTTAAAGTAACCACCCTTTGCTTTGATGACAGCGTTGCAAACTCTTTGCATTCTCTCAACAATCTTAATGAGGTAGTCACCCAGAATGCATTTTAATTAAAAGGTATGAAGGTTAGTTAATTTGTGGAATTATTTTTCCTTCATATAGCGTTTGAGCCAATCAGTTGTTTTGTGTCAAGGTAGGTTTGTTATATTGCATTGCAGTGTCAAGTGCTAGGATGAAACTGTCTCTCATGAGGACCGCCACAGGAAAGGTAGACCCAGAGTTACCTCTGCTGCAGAGGGAAAGTTCATTAGAGTTAGCGGTCAGAAAATGGCAATTAACTGCACCTCAGATTGCAGCCCAAATAAATGCTTCACAGTGGTCAAGTAACAGACACATCTCAACATTAACTGTTTAGAGGAGACTGTGTGTATCAAGCTATTTCACCATGAAGGAGAATGGTGCTGCTGCATTAGATAACCTGGCCTCTACAATCATGAGACCCCAATCCAATTGAGATGTTTTGGGATGAGTTGGACCGCAGAGTGAAGGAAATGCAGCCAACAAGTGCTTAGCATATATTGGGAACTCCTTTGAGACTGTTGGAAAAGCATTCCAGATGACTTCCTAATAAAGCTGGTAGAAAGAATGCCAATAGTGTGCAAAGCTGTCATCCAGGCAAAGGGTGGTTACTTTGAAGAATCTAAAATATAAATGTATTTTGATTTGTTCAACACTTTATTGGTTGCTACATGATTCTATATGTGATATTTGTTTTGATGTCTTCACAATCATTCTAGAATGAGGGAAATAGTAAAGCTGAAGAAATAAACTTGAATAAGTCGGTGTGTACAGATGTTTCGCTAGTACTGTACATTTGTTGTCCCAGTGACTTCTTGACTGTCTACTGTCTTTGTTTCAGTATTTTCACCGGTCTGGGGAAGCATTTGAGCTTACCCGATAATCTTATTGCTTAGCCTACAGCTCATAAGTGATGTATCTTGTCCAATGTTGCATACAGTTGAAGTCGGACATTTACATACACCTTAGCCCAAAGTCCGTTGTTCACAATTGCTGACATTTATCCTAGTAAATATTCCCTGTCTTAGGACAGTTAGGATTACCACTTTTTTAGAATGTGAAATGTCCGAATTATAGTAGAGAGAATTATTTATTTCTGCTTTTGTTTTTTTGCTTTTAAATTGTTTGACTTGGGTCAAATGTTTCGGCTAGCCTTCCACAAGCTTCCCACAATAAGTTGGATGAATGTAGAACACACTCCCATGCCCTGTGTCTTAGATTTATGAAACTTGTTCCATAAGTTCATCTCCTCACAAAGAACCTTTTTGCAAATGAGACCAAAAGTCCGCCATATTAGATTTTCCACCATTTTGGATTTTGTGAAAAACGCTTAAAACAAAACTCCTATAGCACCAAATGTCTGATCTTCATGTCTTTTGATGTTTGGCTTCTATAGACCAAGTTCTGTAAAAGAAGTGTAAGCCAAACCCATATTTCAAAAAATGTGGTCACTATTGAACAATAAACATTCAAGTGGGTGTGGTTTTGAACATAGAAGCATATTATTGAGAAACCGTTAATGTCATTATAATCCACCTAGGTACACTTGTTCAGAACCATGACAGGACATACCGTGTGCAAGCATTTTCCAAATAACCAAAAGGGGGTGATGTTAAACCAGACAAATTCACAAGCTCACACCACTCACTCGGTTTGATATAGAGTCAAAAAATATTGTGGATAAGAACATTTCCTCACAAGGAACATATTTGCCATAGGATCCCAATAGTTCTGCCTTGATGGATTTTCTGACGTTTTGAATATGTGAGAAATGCTTCAAAACAACTCCTATGGAAGCAAATGTCCAATCTTCAAGTTACTTGATCTGTTATCTATGGACCAATGTCATTTATAAATACATAACCCAGAACAGTACAAATAAAAACATGGCCGCTATTGACCAATCAATCTTCAAGCAGGTGTGGTTTCACACATATATGCATATAAATCAGACACAGTTGATGATATGATAAAATAATTTGATGTACATGTCCGCAACACTAATACGATGTAACGTATGCAAGTAAATTTAATTTTACCACAAGGTGGCACCATGATAGCCAGATGGCATTATCACATTATCACTGAGTGTGATATGCTTTTGGCACACATAATAAGGGGTAATGCAAACATCATTCATGCTTTATTTCGAGAATTTATGAATAGATGGTGCACATGGACCTCTCAATGCACAAGTGGTGAAATAAGGCCAATAGTAGCTGAATGCTGAAATACGCTCAATGCTGCTTGCAGCTTTAATTAGGGTTTCAGCTGTTCACTGGTGAAACCCTATTGTGTTTGTTCCGGTTCATTATTATTAGGGATTCAGCAGTTCACCGACTGTGTACGGTTCATGTAAACGAGTTGGCATGTAACGATTTGCACTCATTAAACCGTTAAAAACAACTATACTGCGCTATACTTGCAGGCCTATTATTTAATTAACTTCGGTAGCAACAGTAAGACTGTACATTATAGATTAGTAAGCAACAATAAGACTTCTGATTTTCATATGTTGCCTTCAAAATAAAGGTTTGTGGTGTGTCTATAATTTGTGTTGTGTAGGCTACATTTTCAAAGGGAAAACTATGTGGGGAAAATAATAAATGAAACAAAATTACAATTTCAATAATACTTTACATACAGTAGATATAAAAAGTATACACACCCCTGTTAAAATGCCAGGTTTTTGTGATGTTAAAGAATGAGACAAAGATAAATCATGTCAGAACTTTTTCCACCTTTGATGTGACCTATAATGTGAACAATTCAATTGAAAAACAAACTGAAATCTGAGCGGGAAAAATGAAAAATAAAAAACTCACAATAACCTGGTTGCATCTTTTCACTCTGCAATGTTTTGTAATTTCATTATACCTGCTAAATCTTAGCGAAGTAGTTATTGCAGCTTGCTTTGGATGTAAATCCTGCATAAATATCGAAAGAATTAAGGTTGACTAACGTTTTTCTTTTTCTTTGCTTAGTATTAACAAAGTTGTACAAGCAAATACTGACAGAGTGGGCATCTTGATCAGTCAATGTCATGAAGCCGTTAATTGAATCGTGGTAGCATAACCTTGATCATGTGTCAGTGATGTAAGCTACTGTAACATAATTCGCATGCCAGAGAGAATGTAACATTTGCAGCTTATCATAGAATGTAAAATGGTATTGTGTCATATTTGTCCGTTAGCCCAGGGCTTAGGAACACAAGTGTGAATCCTTAGCCTAGGGTTAAGCCTCTGCCCAGGGTTAACAAACTCGTGTGAACACAGGCTAAGCTAACCCGGGACCAGTCTTAGCCTGGGACAGTGCAGTGTGTAAAGGCCTTATATTGTCCATCCCCCCCACTGTAATGTACAAGGGATACTTTTTGTGGAAAAACTCTTCAGTACCGCAGTAAATGTATTGTACGAAATACTCAGGAGAGTTTGTAAAATTACAAATATAATGTGAAATCTTGGGGCGCTGTGCTGCATCGATCAAAAAAAATATATACGTTGTCTCCCTCTAACGCCCAATGCAACACACTGCTGTACGTGGAATTCATATTGCCTCATTAGTTAGTAGCTAATGACTTTGACTAGGAGTCTGGCTAGTTACTCCATCTAAAATTATTGTGATGACATGAACATTATAACAGAGAGTTTAGCTATTAATAATTTGCCTTTTAGATATGGTGTTATGTTTTCCAGCCTATTTAACCAATCTATGCTCTGTAGCTAATGAATCCACTGTTTTGACTTGTACAATGACTTGCTACTGTTGGCAAATATTTAGTGGAATGCAACGTTGCCAATGGTTATTTCATTTAAAAAAAAACTACCTAGCAGAGTCAAAAAATGGCTAACGTTAGCGATAAATGCTATCGACGTTAGCTAGCTAGAAACGTTAGCTAATGGAAATACATTTAACTAACCTCAGTTTAATCTAACGTTAGTCCTTCAAAAATCATTCCGGTGACATGAACAATATAACATATGGTTTAGCTAATAATAATTTGACTATTTAGAGATGGTGTCATGCTTTCAAGCCTCAGTAATTAATCTATGCTCATGTAGCTAAGTTAATTCTCTGTTTTCAGTTGTACAATGATTTGCTAATGTAAGCAAATGTTTAGTGGAATGCAACGTTGCCATGATTATTGCTGGAAGAGCCTCAGTCTAAACTAGCGTTAGTTCACTTTAAATCATTCTGGTGACATGAACATTATATTCAATGCTTTAGCTATTAAAAATTAGATTTTGGTAGAGGGTGTTAAACAGCTTGTTTAATTACAGCATTTTCTTACCGCGGTAAGATCAGGTAGATTGCGTCAACATATGGTACATTGCATCAAACTGTGATTGCACTATTCCAAACATATGGGGGAGCTAGAACGCTGAAAGTGCTATTTGTACTCAAAAATCGTTTTCTAAACGACAATAGACAAAATGTTCACAATGTTCTCCTAAAATAACAGGTTATAACGAATTTAAAAGTGAAATGTTTCTACTTGCAACTTCATCACTGATATAATTACAAAATGTTTTAATAAAGAAATACACCAATAGCCAACACAGAAATAAAGACTATTTGTTTAAACATTTGAATTATCTTAAGAAATAATAAAATACAAAGCAGAACTATTTTTTACGATCATAGATTTGAAGTACAGCATGGTAGAAAAACACATCAGTTGGCGAATAGGTTGTCAGAGTTTACTCTATTGTATTTAATAGACAAATGCGTCAGTCGCTTTCGTTAAGTCAACTAATGTTTTATCAAATCTGTATAATAGCCTACATTTTAACAGCAATAAAACACAAATTCTATGATTCAACAAATGTTTTTTATTTAAATTAGTCAGCATAATGAACTCTTCACATTTCTTTGGGAACTGAGCATACAGTTTAGGCGACACCAGAGACGTTACCATGATCTCATTGTCCTCTGGGTTCATTTTCTTAATCGATCCTCTTCCTCTTTTTAACAGCAATCCGTAATCGTAGCAAGCAAACTGTGCCGTTCGCTTGCCAGACTCCAAACTTTATACTAATAATCTGAATTATTATTTTTAAGTAGGCAAACAGATTCTAAAATCAACTCTTAATAAATTGTATACAAATACGAATATGATATCGCACCAGTAAAAATTATTATTTTGATTGAACATAAAAATAAAATAAAAAGCCCAAATTGCAGCTTTCTGCGCTTTTGAAATGGCACATGTTCAAATTCCAATCTTCAAGCGCTCTTACAACACATCTTCCCCTACCTTTTGCTATTTTAAGACAATAAAGGTTTACAATTCATATGTCCAGCTGTATGTCTCAAATCGGTCAATCAAACTATACACCACATTGTTCTGTTCATGCCTCTCACTCGTCCCAATTTATTAAAGTGAGTATTCTTAAACCATCCCAATTCCGTGATGGCTAACAAAAGTAATAGCCACAACCCAATAATTTAAGAACATGTGCGGGTCGGGGAAACCATACTAACTGTGCTGGTACTCTGAACAGCAAATTAACCAGTCAGAAACATGAAGATGCGGCGTAGAGTCCACTGCGAAAGAATAGTGCGGAGTTGGGCTTGCTGTTAAGGAGAGGAAGAGGATCGATTAAGAAAATGAACCCAGAGGACAATGAAATAGAGACTAGGGATCATTTGGTGCTGAAAATAAATCATCTTCTGTTATTTGGGAATATTTCAGGTTCCAGAGAGATGTCACAAACTAATGTAGGCCTAATATATTAAAAACCAGTAAGACGGTGGTTAGAACAACACACGGCATCACAACAAATCCATGAAAAATGTGTGCAAAGTCATCTCCCCTGGGGGCTGGGCGGGTGCTAAGCCCGGAATGTATTGTGATCCTAGCAATGCCTCTGGTCAAGGATATCGTTTATATTTTGTTTCACTGATAATGAATTACTGTGATACCTTTGATGAATTACATAGGAAGCTGGATCATCTTCACGGTTCTATAAAATAATTAGCGAGATTTCTTATTCAGACAGATTATATGTTTCATATTTTGTTTATCTCCTAAAAAAAGGAATTTCATGAATAAGATTGCAATACTAAGTTTAGAGGTAAAATGGATTTTGTCGCGCTGCATGTGATCAACTATGTCATCAACATTACACTTCATTCTCATTAAGTTAATTCACAGGGAGTGTCATCCTTTATCTGGGGGTATCGCCCATTAAGAGTGATTTGCATCTGCCTGGGTACTCACTGGCCACCTGGCTGTCACAATTATTACATTACCTGATCGAAATAATTTGAGCCACATCGAAAATATTTTTATAGACAAGGATCTTTTTACAGGTTTCCAATCTGAATAACAGATTTTATATTATCTCTACACCTTAATTCATTAATACATGTGGTTAAAACGTTTTTCTCATGTGTCTAATAGTTCATCTGCCTGGGTACTTTCTGGCCACCTGGCTGTCGCAATTATTACATTACCTGATCGAAATAATTTGAGCCAAATCAAAATTATTTTTATAGACAAGGATCTTTTTACACGTTTCCAATCTGAATAACGGATTTTATATTATCTGTACACCTGAATTCATTAATACATGTGGTTAAAACGTTTTTCTCATGTGTCTGATAGTTCATTTTAATCATAATATAGTGTCCCACTTTACCTAACAAAATGTCCCACTCAAAAAAAGAATAGCCTACATTATTTTTAAGAACACAGGCAATAATATTTTCATTCATTTATTAGGCCCTACAAATGTACTAAATGAAAATTACACAACACTTAAATTATTCAAAATAATTCCATTAGAATTTAGTTTTCATTTCCATCTCATTTTGATGATGTACAATGTAAAATAAGAGACACCATCGACCAGTTTGCTACGATCAAAGGATATCGGCATGAATAGCCTTACAAAGGCCTAAAGCATGGTTGCTTGATAAACACAATAAATTTGATAAATAAATAAAGGAAAGGATGATTTACAGTAGCCTACACTGTCACGGTGCCACCCGTGATCAAGCCAGCCTCCGGCTGCTGACACCGCTTTCATGGTGCCACATTCACCGTGTCGCATTCACGGCCTTCACTATTAAGCACACCCGTTCCTGATCACATCACCCATGACTTCCCATCATTATGCACACCAAATCCTCATTACTAGGCCTACAGCTAAGGAAAACTGTGCACCATGGTTTACGTTAGCCAGCATCAGGTGTATTCTGCCAGATAAAAATATCAACCGCCAAAATGTCCAGTGGGAAATATAACAAATGAATAAGTAAATTGATTAATAGCATATTAAATAGCCTAATATTGTGTGACCTGTATGATCTGTTGCCAAGAAAACAGCGAGCCTCTGCTCACTCTCACAATAATAAATTACTGAGTCATGTGACTAAGCTCAGCGCGAGAATCAAAAGCAGCACACTCCGGCACCAGCTCCAGCATACGACTCCGAAATGTCGAAGGTGAAGCAGACGTAACCCAGCCGGTTTTAAAAAAAACTAATGATGGTGCAACAGAGGCCAGCAAACAAGGTTCACTAAATGATCTGAACCAATAGTATAACTTTCCGCAGAGCCTGTGAAATGTTTTTTGCACGCTTGGGCTGGACATCCTATGGAAACTGACATAATTCCCGTGGTAGCCCATTTTTTGAAATGTTTCAAACATTGACCCCAAAATCCCTTAGTCAGGATTGTTGTCTATAAACATAATTGCGATTTGGCTCAAATTATTTAGGTAAGGCAATTATGTAGCTAATAATTGTGACAGCCCAACAGTTGGTATACAGTATTTAAACTGAGTATATGCTCAGCTCACAAAGGTTGTGAAGAGCTCATTCTGCTGACTAATTTAAATAAAAAACATTTGTTGGATCACAGAGTTTGTGTTTTATTGCTGTTTAAGTGTAGGCTATTATACAGTACGGCTATTTAAAACATATGTCCGGTAGCTCATCTGTATGGCTGGAATTCTGGAATTTAAACGCCATATTGGCCGTTTTGATAAGACAAATAAGAGACTGCGCTTGTCTATTAAATAATAATGATGTAAAATTAGGCTACATTGCGGCATTGCAAAACTATTCTAAACTTGATTTAAACATACTGACATTTGGGACGCAACTTCCGTTGTCAGTATTCTATACTCAGAAATTCTATACTCAAAGAAATCTTGTTATTTTTTTATTTTAATAAGTTTTTATTGATGAAAACAGATGCAGTCTTCAGGAAATATTAGTGCAGAAAAGCGGCATCAATGACGCAGTAAGTAATGTACTTGGTAAAAGTCTGCAATTAGCCTACATAAATGTTAACTTAATCATTGTAATCAACAGCCATATTTCCAGTCAAATAATTGTATTACGGTTTAAATAATTACAATAAAAGAAAAGGAAGAGATTCACGTGTGTAGACCTATAACATGGAATCAAACACAGCAACATAGAAATCCATGAAAAGTATTATAGTAGACAAAATTCCTCCGATTTGAATGTTTTATTCTGGCCATAAGTACAGACGCAGGCTTGAATAACAGCAGTTTCAGGCGGGTGTCGATGTTCTCACAGATGCCTCCTGGTGGCCATTCTTATTTTTTATTTTATGTTTTTGTCCATGCCGCGCGGCACTGCAACTTGCCGCGGTATAACGAGGCATACCGCGGCATGCCTCGTCGCGGACCGCCCCCTTGACGCTGGAATTAAATGAGCGACATCTGTATGTGTTCAAGCCTCAGTAGATAATCCATTCTCAGTAATTAAGTCATTTCTGTTTTCATTTGTTTCTAAAATTCTACTTTTAACTGAGGGTTAAACTTATCAATTGCACATTTAAATTGTAGGCATGGCAGTTAAATTAAAATGAAATCTGAGTTGTAATTTAACAACAACACATCGGCACATAGGCTTTATGCCCATGCCCTACCAAAGCCAACATATTTTTATAATAAGAATAGGGAGGGTATTTTCCAAATAAAATAATCTGGAAGGTTATTGGTTTTATTGTTGCCAACTGTAATAGTCTTTTGATCATCAAAATTAAACTGGTCTAAGATAAATAATTTGCTCAATTAATGATGTTAATACACATACTTAAGTAAACATACCTTTGAAAATGTTAAAGATTATCTGTTCTGACCCCATCATTATCTTACTACAAGCAAAAGTTGAAATCATTAATACGGTCTGCACTGGGGAAGACTGACAAACTTCCATTCAATTATATTTATCATACAATTAAGCTACATTTATTACATTCTGAAAATTTCAAACAACTTCCAACTTACATTGTTTGTGCTTAAGGTTTTGTACTGCTCTGATAGTGTCAGACTTTTGAAGTATGCATATTTATCTGAAAATTATATTATAATGCCATTTGAGGTAAATGTACTGAAAACTATTACAATGTAAACATGCAAGTACATTCAGTTTGGCCAAACAGTAATAACATAATAGCCATAACACAATATCCGTTGCTCTTTGTCACTCAGTGAGATTACATGTGGTGCACATGATCAGAGTTGGGATTTTACTTTGTGTGAATAATGTTTCAAGTTGGCCACATGGGGGCACTATAGAAAAGGGAAAACCATAGATGTCGTATTGCTTGCAACTATGGATATAAGTTGAAAAACATTTGCAATCTTGCTAGTAAAAGCTTCAATGTTGAAACCCGCTAAATGCTGCTTGCAGCTTTAATTATTATTATTATTCCGGCAAAAAAGGGTGTTTTTTGCAAATTCCTGTGAGATAAAATGGCTTAAAGGTTCCCAAATTTTTATGCTAGTAAAGGGCCAAGGGCTGCATCTTCTGGTGCTGTGGCATGCGTGTCGGCCTCATGGTAGCGCTGTCACAAGCCTCCAAATTAGCAGTTTTTGCAAGCTCACTACACCCACCCCTTGTGACATAGTCTTGAAAATTGGTACATAGGTGTATCTCCTCATGATGAACATTTTTGCCATTGGGACCCATAAAGTCCACCATGATAGATTTTGTGCCATTTTGGATTTTTTGATAAACACTAAACAATTAACTCCTCTGGCCCCAAATGTCCGATCTTCATGTACTTTGATATTTGCCATCTAGGGACCAAGGTCCTCAAATGCCAGACCAGTATGTCAAAATATGTGGATACTATTGACCAATGAACATGTCCGGTGGCATGGTTTTGCACATATATAGACACATCTCCTAGAAGGATAATGGTATAATTACTCTACTTGGTGCATATGTTAACAAAGATGATACAACAATGACTGCAAAGATTGTTTTATCAAACACATGGTGGCACTCTTGAGGTTTCCCACATTTGCAAGCTCACCACGCTCACAATGTATAAAATAAAAACTTGAAAAGAGGTATGTAAGTCCATCTCCTCCCAAAGAACATATTTACAATTGGGACCCATTATGTGAGGCGTAATGTTTTTTCAGCAATTCTGAATTTGTGAAAAACGCTACTTCTATAGCATCAAATGACAGATTTAAACCTTTTCACCAGTATGTTTTAAAATATCTCTGAAGCACCCTAAGCATGGTTTCTTATTGCACATTATTTCTGTATGCAATGACAATTCCAGAATTGTATGACACAACAAAAATTGCCACCACAGCAGCCCATAAACACCATGTTGCTTATTAGATATGGAGCAATATTCTGATTTCGACTGGTTAAAATTATATTTTGAATCTTTTTAGGGCAGTAGTATTTTAAAGAGTATACTGAATAATTACTGAGCAACCTTTTAAGATGTTATTTTCGTGAGTATCACTCCACTTGTTCTATCAGTAAAACATATGCTAACTATCAGATAACGGTTTGTGTGTTAATAATGCCTTTATGAGATTATTCACTATTTCACTTAAGATATTGAAAAATAATGAATTCCGATTCTTGCATGTTTAGTCATGGATAAATACGATCAGTGAAAACACCTTTATGAAGGTTAAGTTGAGCATGTTTGGCTAATTACTGTCTATGGATGCAGCCATTTTTGTATACATTGCACTGGATTCTGGGACAAAAGATCTCTGCGACCAAAGATGATTGAACAAGACGATTCACCAATCTGACCGGAAGTTCAAATCTTGATTACATTCCTGTCTCTTAGTCACTCATCTTGTCACCTGTATCTGACTTTGTTCGATTAACAAACTTTAGCAGACAAGTTGTAAATTGTGAAATACCACATGTGCGACAGACCAGACATCGTGTAACGTTAAGTTGATCAGTCTTTTTTTCTTTACCGGAAGGCAAGTAAGGTAGTTAAAAATTTCTAGTTTATAATCTGTCATCAACATCAATAAAAACGAATTATAATGCAATTGAACAAAATAGTAAGGTAGACAATAATTGCGAACGTGGGTTGTACTTTATAACTACGTCGGAAATTTCAGAAATTGTAATTAATGACACGCTAGTTAACATTTTATGTTGCTAATAATCACATAATATCGATGACTTGATAAAATTAGCATTTGGTACAAGAAGATATATTTCAAAAATGCTGCTGACCAGAGGCCTTTTTTGCTGGCCTAGTGATGTTATATTTTTATAATTTAATATATATTTTCATTGTATTTTTCATGTATTTTATAAAAGTTTGTTCCCATCAGTCTATTGACGTAATTTCATTGCTATTGCAGTTAAATCACTTTATTCCACTGTCTATGAATATGGGGTGGTTATGTCGAATAACAATGGCCTATAGGCCAAATGTCATGGTGAGGTTGTTCCAGTTATATAGCATTTATTTTGCCATTATATAGCCTTAGGCAGCGATGCATGCTAAAATTATTAGCTTTCCGTCCATTGTGCTGAAATTACTAATCATTATGGGTAAATAGGATATACGTGCCTGTCCAACACGTTTGTTCTGGGTACGGGCCTGTATCTACTCAACAGGTAAGCAGGTTAATAAGGACTGTAACCAGCTAATAGTTCGTTTTAACCAGCACGGTAGTAGATAAATGTAGCTGCCATTTAGATGTACAGTAGTTGGTCAGGGGCAAATGACTTTCAAGAGGGGACGATTACTTTGTCATTTAAATTACACTACATGGGCTTAGAAAATACACTGACATGTGAATATAGGATAGAGGGGTGTACCTATTTCGATTCTAGTTGAAAAATTTTTAGGTTCGATTTTGAACTGCGAAGTACAAAAGGAGTTTACGATTCTGTTATGTAACCGCACGTCATTGATTGGGGCCAGCTGTTACCACCACCATATCCGTGCAACTGATCGTGTACGGTTATGTAAAGGAGTTGGCAATTAATGAATTGCAATTACAGTATTGTTAAAAACAACTATACCGCTCTATACTTGCAGGCCTAGTATTTATTTAAAGGTGCCTTATGCAGCATTTTCCATAACAAAATATCCAATAATAACCCTTATATGTCATCAGCTAATGTTAAAACATAGTATCTGGCAGTGTCAGGACTGACATTATCCCCACTGCCTAGGTTGCAAGTAAAACGTAGAGGGCCGGGATGTTCATAGGCGTGTACATCTGTTAAGGTGTGTGAGGTGAGGGCCAATGACAGGCTTCGAGTGCTGGTACACTGAGAGTTACAAACACGCCCACTATTTCTGAAGAGCAATTGCGGACGCAGGCCCTACTAGTGGAGGAGCCTGCATAATAAATAAGAAACGAAAATATACGGAAGCAAAAAGAGCATCTGATAAAGCACAGAGTAAGACGAGGATAAATCTTGGTTTGGCATTCATCAGATGGCGGTAGATGAAGTTTGAAAAATTTATGAAGAGCGATGCACAGTTGGCCACGTTTCTATTGGACAGGTAATGTAACATTAGATACCTCATTTATCAAGTTAGCTAGATAGTTAGTCAATGAAAGCTAGATGTACTGCTGCTAGATAGTTATTTTCAGAGATATCGAAATTTTATTTTATTGGTCTAGTATAGGCTACAGTACCAATGACGGAGAATTAGTTCGCTCATTTTGAACAGCTCGCTGTTCCTATTCCTAGATCAGTGTTCTTGTTTCTTTTATTTCTATGAGCGGAGATACGTTTTAGGTTTCTCCAAAGACTTCGTTTGAGATGAAACTTGAAATTTGAGAATTATCGTCTCGAACAAAGACTTTGGAGATACCTAAAACGTATCTCCGCTCATAGAAAAGAAACAAGAACATTGATTTAGGATTAGGATTTATTTCGGCGAGCTGGTCAAAATGAACAAGCTAAGCAAACGTTAGCTAGCTAAGTTACGTCCGAGCAGACATTCCTTGATTCCATGTGCTGCTGGAAAATAATGTAACAAACTAGCTAACTTTTGATGTGTTCTCTGCAAAAGACAAAGATAAAATAACATGCGTTGTGGGTTGGTAGACCAAACATAATACATAAACAACTATTGCGCAGAAGAATCAATTGCACTGCCGTTTTAGTTAGATTTAGCTTTGTGCAAGTTGGTCAAAACACGCATATAATTTATCCCCTATCAACATGCTACCAACGAGTCTCTGAAATATGGCAATGGATAGTCCAGATGACATTGTGATCAGTTTAGCTGTTTACGTTAATTCTGTTTTCCATAGTTATGGAAAGGGCCCCTCTACTTCAACCCTATCAAATGAATGTCGGTGTTCATTGCACCAGGATCAACAATTGGAGGTGACTCCAATTCAGACCGGTCAGTATGCTCATAGTTAGTAACGATAGTGTCAGATCCTAATGGATTCATACTTATTTGGAAACTGTTGATGTCGAGCCCAAAAAAACTACCTAACTCTACTAAACTAAAGGGATATGGAGAAGTTTGAAGATTTTCTACCACTCACAGATGAAGTGACAGAGGAAAACAAGGATGATGAGATAAGGTGAGTGTGATTTGATTGTATTGTTTTCTGTTTGTTGCAGCTTACTTTCATTGTTTATCATAAATACTTTGTTCTGTAGTTTGACATCCATGAGCCTGGTAGAAGATAAATCCAATGTGAATGAGGACCAGTTCAATGATGTCATGAAGAGTGTGTTAGTGAATTCTTTTCTTGCTTCAGTTAAAAAAAAATATTTGTGACTCGGATGAGGAGGTGGAAGATGAAGAAGACTCTTGTGAAGAATATGTTCACAATATTTGTGTGAGGTGTGTTTACAAAAGTTCATATGCAGTGTACAGATATCACTGTTTTTGTCAAGTTATACATAATATGCAAATAGTATGATATGTCATTGTTTTTATATCATTGATGACACTGCTTCATACTTCTTCCCTTATGGCTACGTAGAATGGGGGAACTCTTCCCACCAATCAAAATATTGAAAAACTGCCAATCATCGGAATTGATGAGACTGTCCACGACTGCCCTGGTGAGGACAGAAACAGATGACATGCCTGACCGATGTGAAGTCCTCCGTGATGATGACCTAATTGGCCAGCATAGGCTTACATTGCCTATGAAGACTGCCTGAAGAGCCTTGTTACCTTCATTGCCCTACCAGTAGACAAGTGCATCCATTGGAATGCACAGACATCTTAGGAGTGTAGGGCCCTTCCCCCTTTTGACATCAAGATCAATCGAAGAGGCACAGCATGCATCATTGAGTGGGTGAGTTGATAACCTCTAAGAGCCAAAGCATCAATACTTGTATGTTTTTACTATAAATATTTATTCTGAATTATTATATACAGGTTTGTCCAAATGGCCATACAGGCAGTGGAACTCAACCAAAATTGAAGTTTGGCATGCAGGCTGGAGACTTCATGTTAGCTGTGAACATTTTGCTCTCGGGGAACCACTATGTCAACATTGCTCTTTAGTTTAAATACATGAATATTGGCATGGTTGCCTTGGGCACATTTTTTAGGATTCAAGACCATTACTGCATTGACACCATCAAACAGTTTTGGCAAGAAAAAAGAGCAGACATAATCCAGCGACTTAGTTCCAAGGATGGTGTGGTAGCCCTTGGTGAGACCCAGTTTCTTAATTCTTGATGGTTTTGTCCATGTATCCCTTGGTGAGACCCAGTTTCTTAATTCTTGATGGTTTTGTCCATGTATCACACACTAACCACCTTCAATAATCACTTCTCTCATTTATTTCTCAGACTAAGCTATTTTTTGTTTTGTAAAATTTACAGCTGACGGTAGGATGGCCAGCCCGGGTCATTGTGCACAATACTGCACATATACCACAATAGATAATGACACCAAAGAAATCATCTCAATCGTCACTGTGGACAAGAGAGAAACAATGAAGTATTTAGTGATAATGGAGAAAGAAGCCTTCATACGTACTGTTGATCAACTCCTGACAGAAGTGAACCTAAAAGAGATTTGCACATATGCACGTGCAGATTGCAGCACTTATGAGTAGTCTTATAATGTGTATATGTATATATGTGTCTGTGTTTGTATGTGTGTAATACATTTTTTTTTGCAGACCAAGATCGAGGAAAATACAAAGACACAGGGATGGAGCCAAAGGTTTGGCCAAGAGAATCAATGCTATAAGTGAGATTGTAATAAAATCAGATTGGTGTAACCCAAATTTGATATAAAGTAAACCCTTACATTGCAAACACTGTAAAAAAAAAAAATTCATATTACTTGGGTTTTCTGTCTTTCAGGCTGGCCAACATTGTGACATTGTGAACCACTACTGGTGGTGCTGTAAGCAAGCTGAAACCTATAAACATTTCGTGGTAAGATTGTGAAAGACGGAGGTTATTCTGTCCAGCAGATTTCTGTTCTGTTATTTTGTTACTTGGAAATATTTAGATATGTTGAACTCTGTTGAACCTTTTATAGCATATGAGTTAAGTTTGGGGAGGTAGAGAAGGGTGTGAGGGTGCTACTCTTTAATATCTGGCTTTCAGGAACTATGGTGTGGAATACTCCATCATGTTTGCAATGAACATGTATGGACCTTGGGGAGATGCCAACATAAAAGCCTGGATAGAACAGCGGTCCTCGACTCACAACGCCCTGTCAGACATCATTTTCAGTAAGCGGTGGCTGAAGGATATTCCCAAGTATCTAAACTTTAGGTAAGTAAACCAGTCCATAGTGAAATCAGATGTATGACTTTAACTCAAATAAATATAGGTATGGTGGCATGCCACCTACAATAATGTAATCTGTATGCAGTAAAAAAAAATAGTTGAAGGACAAAACTACACAATAATTTGTGCTGGCTTGTCTCACAACCTTCCCTGTTATTTCTGAACCTTTTTTTCTTTCAAAATTGCATATCAACATCAGATCTAGAGTCCTTCTAAAACCAGAACCTAATGTATGCTGGAAAGAGATTTGCATTCTCACCACCTGTGCATGAGGCGAGGACCATTCTGGCAGCGTTAGACTACAACCACCACAGAGATCGGCCAGTCAAAGAATGTGCAGATGGCACAAAGATGTAAGTGTTATGTGCACTTAAGTATTTTTTCTGAAAATTTGAATGGGACAAGGACACAACATTAGCAATTTAGACAACATTTATTATTATAGGATTATCTTAGTCGGGGTGATTATAGCTTTAAGGTACAGAAGACTGTACAAGAAGTCAAGGAGCTGGAGTGTGTATGCTGTGAAGAAGAAGACATACAGCTACATTCCTGACCTCCAATGTAAAATCTTGGAGAGAAGGCTGTCCTCAGGAACAGGGCTGAAGAGAACCACCAGCCACCACCCTGAAGACCCAAGAAGGCTCGGACGTCTACCTGACATTCCGCCTCCTTCAATCCAGCAGTTGGTGCAGACTCAAGTGATATACAGTACCCCGTCCCCTGCTGACTTATGTTCTGTTTTATCATCACCCTAGGATATGCATAAATGAGGTGTGTGGAGAGGGAAAACACTGACAAGCCATCACCGACACAACTTTACCTAGCTGACATCTTGTCTATCTGTGTCTCAAGTGCTTTTATTGCTTAGGGACACATACTGATGAATACAGTTTTGTATGGATAAATCTGTATTGTTTTTTCTGTGTATATCAGAGGCAGTATAATCTTGTGGTGCTACAGTCAAGTGCTAGGAACTACAGGAAGAAGCCTAGAAGAATAAAACCCCATCACCACCAACCGCAGAGACTCCTAGCCTTGCTGCTGACATCTTTCCAAACATTACCTGGTTGTGAATAGAATATGGAAGAGACAGACCATAGAAAACAACCTAGCAATGCCTCAACATTGCCTCTGTACATGTGCCTTGTAAAGAAAGAGAAAAATGCACTTCTAATTTTATGAAATATTTCCATATTTTGCCTTTATTTTCAAACACTAGTACACAGCATGTATAAAGAAATTCAGTTACCTAGAAAGGAAAATAAACTGCAAAATTGCCATTAAAGGCTGTAGATTTTGAAGGACTTACCATTCAAAATGTATTTACACTGTCGATGTTGCATGACACTGAGAAATTAAAATTGTCTTATGCTGAACACTACATTACAAAACTACAGGACAACCAATGTGATCGCAATGTTAGTGTATACAATTGCTATGGCCTATGTGGGAGGAATCCAACATAATGTCCTTCTGGATCTGGGTACTTGTCACAGATGGGCCACACACAACAACTAGGTATAGCAATCCTAATTCTGTGTTCTAGCAAACCATATTTCAATAATGTAAACTAACGGTACGCACAATAGCAGTATTCTTTGTTGTCGTCACCTGGACCTTGTGTGTCAGAGAGGGCAAAAACTTAATTCCAGGCCATTCTAGCAAGCCGCAACACACCCTCTTCTGGAATGTACTGATCCATGTGTGGGAGCATACTGACACACCTTTCTGGGACCTGTCCATAACATTTCCTCTCTGGATCTGTGGGCATCTCCCTACATCTGCCACAGGAGCACCAACGAAGGAGTTCTGGTGCTGGTCTCGTTTGAGAGTCTGGTGTCATATTTGAATAGTGTAAACTCAAAACATCAAAAATGATACCTGGTGCTCTAACCACAATGGCATTTAGGAGCTCATGTGCCTCAAAAGACATGGCCCCTATCAGTGTCTAAACAGAAAAATTAGTTAGTCTGCTGAAGAATACTGAGATCTGACACATTTTGATGATAATGTATGATCTGGATTTAGGCCTAGATCAAGTTCAATTTACTGTTAAAAAACATGGCCCTTGCAAACCTGTGTAACAGTTAGGCGATGTGCCTGGAGCTCTGCCAAGCCTGTCACTCCTGTTACCTCGTCTAACACGGGGGGGGGGGGTCCGGGCTCCTCTACCACGACCAGCTCCACTACCAAATCTGGCTGCTCTTCCCCGTCCTCTGTGCTGGCCAACCTGCCTGCCTCTACTCCTACCCGTACAGAATCTGCCCCTGTCTGAGGGGATCAGGTCCTCTTGCTCACTGTCATGCACCTCACTGTCCTGTACATTAGGTCCAAATAAAAGGTATCATAATTAGGTCCAAATAAAAGGTATCATAATGAAATTCAGGATTGCATGCAATTTAACTCATACTGCGATTTTAAGAATGTGCCTACAGCTAGGACACTAAACAATGAATATTTCAACAATATTGCATATATCTACTACAATGTTGTATCCAGCGCAGGACTTTTCTATTTTCTTCCCCTGAACAATACAGTAGAAGCACCTGAAAAAGGCTAAACTGAGCGCATACTGTCTGTAACGTTGAGAGCCCAAAATATTGGTCCAGATCTGGGAGATAGTATGGCCAGACCGTGATAGCTGGAGCTAAATTAGCTAATCAAGATTGTTAGCTAACGTTAGCTAACATACTAACTTAGACAACTTCTGCCCAGTGGACTTGTGCTATTATTTAGCGTCTAAAGATGGGCAGCCTTTGCTCATGTTAGCTTGATCATCAAACTCCTTCTAATTTTATTATTTAATTATTTTAACACTTTGAAAATTTCACATATTCCTAATTTGGTGTTGAGCATTAAACTTTTGATTCTAGTATAAAAGTTTACCCCTGACGAATGCATGTTGCATGTCAATCCACCCTGCCGTCAGCTGTGTGACTCGGTCTGACTGCAGCCTGCAAGCAGAAAGTGTCTCCACCCAGTTGCAAGCAAAGCTGTCAATCAAACTCTATTAGATACCACAAACCAGCGTACTTCAACGAATTGCCAATAGATGGCGCAAACTTGCATAAGGCACTCTTAACCTCGGTAGCCACATTAAGACCTCCGGTTTTTGTTTTTGACCTTCAAAATTTAAGTCTGCGGTGAAACGTTATATACATTTGGCAGCAACAATAAGACTTGCGATTTTCATGTGTTGCCTTCAAAATAAAGGTCCACGGTATGTCTACAGTTCGTATTGTGTAAGCTACATTTTCAAAGGAAACACTATGTTGGGGACATTATAAACAAAACAAAATTACTATTTCAATAATGCTTTACATAATTTAAAGAATATTATAAGATGGAGCACACTGAGAAATAGTTAGAGCTTAAGTAAGTTAATATAGAGAACGTTATCTAATATAAAAAATATCCAATAACAATAACATATTGATGTTACTGTTGTTAATTTGCATGTGCTCATTAGCTTTGGAAAGGGATTGTTTAATACATCCAACCACACTATTTTCAATCCCCCCACTGTAATGTAGGCTACAAGGGATACCTTTTGCAAAAAAAACAAATACATGCCAAGGTGTAAATAGTTATATTAAAATAGACAAGTTCTGGACATAGTTGCCACCAATTAAATAAATGTTTAATTTCTATTGTTGTAAGGGTTCTATTTTTGCGTGTTCAAGTTCAGGTTAATTTACATGTTCTACATTTGTTATTTGTATATTATATTTAAGTAAAAGTTGTTTTAATAAAAAGCTATTGTTTTTTATTTACAAAACAGGGCCAATGGAGCAGTGTAGTCAACACTGAAAAAAGTAGATAATCGAAAATGGAGTTGAATCGTGACCTACAAATTGAAAAGTTGAATCAAGGATTTGGGGAATTGTTACACCCCTAACAGTCAAATATTTAGTGGAATGCTATGTTGCCATGATTATTTAATCCAAAAGAACAGCTAGCAGGAGCACTAGTAATTGCTAGCATTAGCAATAATACTTACGATGTTAGCTAGCTAGTTACTCCATCTAAAATTATTCTGATGACATGAACATTATAACAAACAATTTAGCCATTAATAATTTGCCTTTTTCATATGGTGTCATGCTTTCAAGCCTCAGTAGCTAATCTATGCTCATGTTGCTAAGTTAATTCTCTGTTTTCATTTGTACAATGACTTTGCTAATATACAAAAATGTTTGGTGGGATGCAACGTTGCCATGATTATTTCATCAAAAATAATTGCTAGAGGAGTCTCAGTCTAAGCTAGCATTAGTTCACCTAAAATCATTCTGGTGACATGAACATTATAACCAATGCTCCAGCTATTAAAAATGTGCCTTTGGTAAAGAGGGTGTTATGTGTTTAAGCCGAAGTAAATAATCCGTTCTCAGTATTTAAGTAATTTCTCTGTTTTTATTGGTTTCTACAGTTCCACTTCTGAGGGCTAAACTTATCAATTGCACTTTTAAATTGTACACATGGCAGTTAAATTAAAATGAGATCTGAGTTGTAATTTAACAACAACACATGGCTATATATGTCCATGCCCTACCAAAGTCAACATATTTTTATAGTAAGAATAGGGAGTGTGTTTTCCAAATAAATTACATTCTGGAATGGTATTGGTTTCATTGTTGCCACCTGTAATAGTCTTTGTTAATCACAACTAACACATTTTAAGATAAACAGTTTGCTCAATCATTGATGTTAATACACATACTTAAGTAAACATACCTTTGAAAATGATAATGATTATCTGCTCTGACCGCATCATTATTTTAGAAAAAGCAAAAGCTGAGTTCAATAATATGCTCTGAACTGGGGAAGACCAATAAACTTCCTTTCAGTTATATTTACAATTTAATTAGGCTACATTTATTACATTCTGAAAATCTCAAACAACTACCTGTTTACATTGTTCGGTGCTTAAGGTGTTGCACTGCTCTGATAGTGTCAGACTTATGATGTATCCATAATTATCTGATGCAGAAAATTGTATTATAATACCAATTGAGGTAAATGTCCTGCAAACAATTGCAATTTAACATGCAAGTAACATCCAACTCAATTGGCCAAACAGTGGCGCTATAATAGCCATAACACTATCTGTTGTTCTTTTTCACTCAGTGAGATTACATTTGGTACACATCATCAGGGTTGTGATTTTAGTTTGTGTGAAAGATGTTTTAAGTTGGCCACATGGGGGCACTATGGGAAAGGAAAAACCATAAATGTTGTGTTGCTTGCAACAATGATATAAGTCGAAAAAAATGTGCATTCTGGCTAGTAGTAGCTTCAATGCCGAAACCCGCTAAATGCTGCTTGCAGGTTTAATTATTATTATTATTATTCTGGCAAAAAAAAGTGTTTTTGGAAAATTCCCATGAGATAAAATGGCTTAAAGGTGCCCAAATTTTTATGGTAGTAAAGGGCCAAGGGCTGCAACTTCTGGTGCAGTGGCATGCATGTCGGCCTCATGGTGGCGCTGTCACAAGCCTCAAGTCGCCCTTTTTGCAAGCTCACCACGCCCACCCCTTATGACTTAGAGTCTTGAAAATTGGTGCATATGTGTATCTCCTTATTATGAACATTTTTGCCAATGGGACCCATAAAGTCTTAATAAAGATTTTTTGAGAAACACTAAAAAATGTACTCCTCTGGCACCAAATGTCCGATCTTCACATACTTTGATGTTTGCCATCTAGGGACCAAGGTCCACAAAATTTATATCAGCCAGGTCAGTATGTCAAAACATGGATGTTATTGACCAATGAACATGTCCGGGGATTGGTTTTGCACATTTATGCGCACATCTCCTACAAGGATAATGGTATAATAATTCTACTTGGTACGTAAGGACCATACGGACAAAATTACTGCAGGGATTTTTTTATCCGCCACAGAGTGGCGCTATTGAGTTCTCACATTTGCAAGCTCACCAAGTTTAAAATTAAATCTTGAAAAGAGGTATATAATTCCATCTCCTCCCAAGGAACATATTTGCAATTGGGACTCATTATGTCGGGCGTAATGGTTTTTCAGCAATTCTGAATTTGTGAAAAACGCTACTTCTATAGCATCAAATGACAGATTAAAAACTTTTCACGAGTACATTTCAAAATATCACTGAATGCCCCTCAGCGTGATTTCTTAATGCACATTAATTCAGTATGCACTGACAATTCCAGAATTGTATATTATGACAACAAAAATTGCCACCACAGCAGCCCATAAACACCATGTTGCTTAATAGACATGGTGCAGTATTCTCATTTCAACTGGTTAAAATTATATTTTGAAACTATTTAGGGCAGTAGTACTGTTAAAGAGTATACTGAATATTTATTGAGCGTCCTTCTAAGATGTAATTTTCCTGAGTGTCACTTCACTTGTTGAATCAATAAAACTTAATGTAAGAGCCAATTAGGAACTAGTTGATTAATAATAATAATTTGGGTAAAATCAGTTAAGAATTGGTAATGATAATTTAATTATAATTTATAAGGTTCATGTTAGTTAAAATGCATAATTTATTCATGTATAAATAAGAGATTTTTGCATTTATACATATATAAACATCACGGCGTATTAGTAGCATATAGTGGATGTAACTTTTGTTAGTTTGGGAGTTAGCTACTGTTGGAAGCAACATAGTTTTTTGACCATGCTTGGACATTTTAATTTTGTGTTTTCCAATAAAAAAATCTGAAAGGAAATTATCTTGTCTCTTCGTTCGCATTACAAATACTGTCTGCTAGACTAACTCCAACCAGTGGTACATTTACGGTGGTGAAGAATGAAACGAAGTGCCACTACATTTTCTCAAAATTCTTGCTAAACAGAGCTATGCTGGAACTTGTCTGGCCAATGTGGAGAACGTGGTTAGTTTCTCGAGAAAAGGGAACGAGAGCTTACCGACAGAAGCTGACGCAAAAACAGGTAATCCTTTGAAGTATTCTCCAACAAGATACAGACATATCTTCCTATTATCTATGTGCATTACGACGTGTTATGGAAATTCTTGAACTAATGTACATTTGAGAAATGTCTGCTTTTCTATTACCTGGTATGTAACTCTGGTCTTTGTTTGTGACATCTGAATAATATCAGAAGATCATTGGGTTCTCTGACGATCTGTTAATCTGCCCAAACCAAAAAGGGTATCTGTCCTTTGTTCTTCAGGAATGTGGCCGACTGTCTTTTACAATGTTCCACTACCCCCTTGACAGTAAATACCTAGGGCAGGAAGGAGAAGGTGGGGGGGCAGCCCGCCCTTTGGGTAAAACCTATGTGACATAAGACAGCTGGGCATTATCTTCCCACACCCCTTTTAACTGTAATAAATACTGACTATTCATATATTTTCCTCAGAGATTCCGCACAGGGTTATTTTGTAAGCTTTTGACGCGTCTCTCTGTTTGCAAATAAACTGCTATTGTGCCAAGAGAATTTTATCTCTGTACTTACTCCTAAGAGTTCCTATCGATGGAATTACCATCACAGACAAGACGTAATGCAGATGTATGGAAGATTATCACCGAAATAAAATGAACTGGAATTGCTCCGTGTGCTGTGTGCATAACGCAATCTGTAGATTTTCCCGTGTGAGCAATAATGCGAGCTTTGATGCAATCAATGTGGCGTTTGGCATGATTAAAGGAATTGTTTTGCACTCATTTTATTAAAGAAAATGTCTTTGAAGCATTCAAACTTGCATTCAAATTGAGTCACGCTGCAATTTTTAAGATGGCTAATGAAAAGGAATATGGATGCATCGAGGAGACGATGAAGCAGGGAAGGTCACGCAAACTGACAGAGAAAGCATTAGAAGAGAAATTGCAAAAGTGCATTGCATTGAGGAGACAAAAATTAGGAGCTCTGACAAGTAAAATAGGATAAGTAGAGACGATGGGTGATGCTCAAAATTTACAGTGTGCAAAATGTGATGGAAAATTGTTTTGCACTTTATCTAAATGAGTTTAGTCATTTCAATAACGAAGTTGCAAGGCTTCTGTCTGAAGATGGAAAAAATATTTGATCAAGAAAACTGGTTTGAACTCAAAATGGCACCCATCCAAGATTTTATAAAAACAACTAAAAGTTGGATTGCAACTGCGCATGAATCTGCATCACCGAAAGTGAAAACACTGCAAAAGGAGTATGATGTGATAGTTAACGCAAGATGCTGTTGAACCAAATGACAGCGTTTCACAGGCTGGATTCAACGACGTTGGACACGCCTGCTCATGTGGATCTCAAGTAAGTCATAGATTGGTAGCATCACGAGTTTCGTCAAAACGTTATACAAGAGGCAGAACATGCAGCCCTGCTTGAACGTGCTGCGGCACTGAAGATAAGGCAACAGCTTGAGATTGAAGAAGCAGAAATAAAAGAACGGTGGAGTTATAGAAATAGCCAGAAACAAAGTTCAACAAGAAGAACTTGAGTTGGAGACTGCATTAACCGAAAGCAGTGCAAAATTAAAAGCGCTCAAAGAATACGAAAGATCAGAAGATGGTTTGAGTAGCCACGCGCTAGTACAAAAGCTACGAAGGAGGAACGCGAAGCAGGAAGGAACCAGTGTTTTGCTTCCTCAACCAGTCAATGTAAACTTTCACGCACAACCACAGCCGCTGCACGCCCAAGTACCACAAGTGGCTCAGCAAGACTTCAATTCTAGCGCCCAAGGTGACGACATACTAAAGGTCATGAAAAACAACGTAATCACCGAGCTACTTGTAAAACAACAGAAGCATGCTCAACTACCAACTAAAGATATTCCTGTGTTCAAAGGCGATGCACTGCAACACAAATCCTTCACCAGAGTGTTCGAGCACTCAATAGAACAGAAGGCAGACAGTGAGCAAGATAAATTGTACTTCTTGGAGCAATTTACAGCCGGTGAACCCCAGGAGCTAGTTCGCACCTGTGGTCACATGCCACCTAGCAGAGGCTACAACAAAGCGAACCGACTGCTTCATAAGCACTATGGGGATGAACTACAGATTGCCAGCGCATACATCGATAAAGCACTCAAAAGGCCACAGAATAAGTCAGAAGACGGGAAAGCTTTAAGTGCTTATGCAATGTTTTTAGTTGGCTGTCATAACACTATGGAAGACATTGAATTTTTAGAGGAGATGGACAACCCTACCAACCTATGGATGGTGCTGTCCAAACTACCCTACAAAATGAAAGAACATTGGCGTGCTGAAGCCTACAATTTCAAAGAGCGAAGCGGCAGAAGAGCAAGTTTTGACGATTTGGTGAGCTACAGTGGATATAAAAAGTCTACACACCCCTGTTAAAATGCCAGGTTCTTGTGATGTAAAAGAACGAGACAAAGATAAATCATGTCAGAACTTTTTCCACCTTTAATGTGACCTATAACGTGAACAATTCAATTGAAAAACAACCTGAAATCTTTG
>JACXGI010001145.1:61841-102587 GCA_016801175.1 Esox masquinongy
TTTTGATTTTATTACAGCACTCAGTCTTTTTGGGTAGGAGTCTATTAGCATGGCACATCTTGACGTGGCAATATTTGCCCACTCTTCTTTGCAAAAGTGCTCCAAATCTGTCAGATTGCGAGGACATCTCCTGTGCACAGCCCTCTTCAGATCACCCCACAGATGTTCAATTGGATTCAGGTCTGGGCTCTGGCTGGGCAATTCCAAAATGTTCATCTTCTTCTGGTGAAGCCATGCTTTTGTGGATTTGGATGTGTGCTTTGGGTCGTTGTCATGCTGAAAGGTGAACTTCCTCTTCACCTTCAGCTTTCTAACAGACGCCTGAAGGTTTCATGCCAAAATTGCCTGGTATTTGGAACTGTTCATAATTCCCTCCACCCTGACTAAGGCCCCGGTTCCAACTGAAGAAAAACAGCCCCAAAGCATGATGCTGCCACCACCATGCTTCACTGTGGGTATGGTGTTCTTTGGGTGATGTGCAGTGTTGCTTTTGCGCCAAACATACCTTTTGGAATTATGGCCAAAAAGTTCAACCTTGGTTTCATCAGACCATAACACATTTTCCCATGTGCTTTTGGGGGACTTGATGTTTGTTTTTGCCAACTTCAGCCGGGCTTGGATGTTTTTCTTTGTAAGAAAAGGCTTCCGTCTTGCCACCCTACCCCATAGCCCATTCATATAAAGAATATGGGAGATTGTTGTCACATGTAGCACACAGCCAGTACTTGCCAGAAATTCCTGCAGTTCCTTTAATGTTGCTGTAGGCCTCTTGGAATTCTCCCTGACCAGTTTTCTTCTCGTCTTTTCATCAATTTTTGAGGGACGTCCAGTACTTGGTAATGTCTCTGTTATGCCATATTTTCTTCACTTGATGATGACTGTCTTCACTGTGTTCCATAGTATATCTAATGCTTTGGAAATTCTTTTGTACCCTTCTCCTGACTGATATCTTTCAACAATGAGATCCCTCTGATGCTTTGGAAGCTCTCTGCAGACCATGGCTTTTGCTCTGAGATATGACTAAGAAAATGTCAGGAAAATCCTAAGAACAGCTGAACTTTATTTGTGATTAATCAGAGTCACTTTAAATGATGGCAGGTGTGTAATGACTTCTATTTAACATGAGTTTGAATGTGATTGGTTAATTCTGAACACAGCCACATCTCCAGTTATAAGAGGGTGTGCACACTTATGCAACCAGGTTATTGTAAGGTTTTTATTTTTCATTTTTCCCCCTCAAAGATTTCAGTTTGTTTTTCAATTGAACTGTTCACATTATAGGTCACATTAAAAGTGGAAAAAGTTCTGACATGATTTATCTTTGTCTCATTCTTTTACATCACAAAAACCTGGCATTTTAACAGGGATGTGTAGACTTTTTATATCCACAGTACATAGATCACCAGGCTAAAATAGCGATGGATCCTCTCTTCGGTAATATACCAGACAGCCGCCCAACCACAATTGGAACGAATGATCAAAAGGAAAGACAACCTGTGAAGAGAGATCCGTGGAAGCAGTTTCACAACCAATGTTTCCGCTGAAAACGAAGGATCTCAAGGGACATATGTGAAGCCAGCAGACTCCAGCAAAACAGGGAGTGCCTTTGAGAAGCCATGTTTGTTCTGCCAGCAATCTCATACCCTAGCCTTATGCCACAAAATCCAGAATCAGCCACACAAGGAACACGTGGAGTTCTTAAAGTCAAAGGGCTTATGTTCCGGGTGCTTAACTTTCGGTCATCTCAGCAAGTTTTACAAAAAAAGAGCTGAGCGTAAAGAATGTGCATTAAAACATCCAGACATTCTACTCATAGTAAAATAAGGTTCTGTCTTACCTGAGACAAATTATGGTGCTCAAAGAAGTGAACTATCATGCGCTCAAGTTTCTATCACACAAGAGTCCTGCGGCCTCACGGGGGCCGCAGAGATTGAATGTGTGTTGGCAATAGTACCGGTGAAGAATAAGTCAAGAAAGAGCGACAAGTATGTGGAAACATACGCCTTTATGGACCCGGGCAGCACAGCAACATTCTGCACAGAAGACCTACGAAAAAAGCTGAATGTTAAAGGGAAACCAACACAAATACTTCTCAGCACCATGGGTCAAGACAACCCTGGAGAACAGAAACTTAAGAACAGTAATCTGATATCGGACCTGGAAGTTTGTGGGCTGGAAGACACCAAGTATATTGAGCTACCCAAGGTGTTCACTCACAGCAACATACCCGTTCACACCGAGAACATACTCAAGCAATCAGATATCCAGAAGTGGCCTTATCTCAGTAGAGTACTCTTGCCAGAATTAGAAGCGGATGTTGGCCTACTTATTGGAGCAAACTATTCAAGAGCAATGGAGCTGTGGCACATCAACAGTCGAAAAGGCCGAAGAGGCCCTTATGCGGTGAAGACTGCCATTGGTTGGGTCGTGAATGTGCCCATTCGGAAGGCACTGAATGACACAGAGTACAAACTGCCTAATTGTTCAGTGAACAGGATTTCCGTAATGGAAATTGAGAAGCTACTGGTCCAGCAGTACAACACTGAATTTTCAGAGCACAACTACGACGACAAAGAGATGTGTCATGAAGACAAACAGTTCATGCAGTCTGTGCAGAAAACAACAGTCTTTGTGAATGGACATTACAGCATTGGATTGCCTCTCAAGAACGAGAAGCTTCTAAAGCCTAATAACCGTTGTGTGGCAGAACAGCGCATAGCCAGTTTGCTCAGAAAGCTCAAGAAGAATCCTGAGTTTTTTGAAGCTTACAAAGGCTTCATGGACACCATCATAGACAAAGGCTACGCTGTCCAAGTTCCAGCAGACCAGCTGAACCATGACGACAACAGGGTGTTCTACATACCACACCATGGGGTGTATCACCTGAAGAAAAGAAAGATACGAGTGGTCTTTGACTGCACATCCTCGTTTCAGGACCAGTCTCTGAATAGTAAGTTACTACAAGGACCCGACCTGACCAACATGTTGGTTGGTGTCCTCTTAAGATTTCGTGAGGAGCCTATAGCCATGATGGCAGACATAGAGTCAATGTTTTATCAAGTGAAGGTTCCAGACAAAGACACAGATCTCCTCCATTTTCTTTGGTGGCCCAACGCCAAGTTGAACGAGCCCATGGAAGAGTTTAGAATGACAGTGCACTTCTTTGGGGCCACTTCATCGCCAAGTGTTGCCTCATACGCACTGAGAAGAACCGCTGAGGACAACAAAGCCACTGCACCACCAGAAGCTGTCCAAACAGTCCTGCGCAACTTTTATGTAGATGACTGCTTGCAGAGCGTAGCGACAGAAGATGATGCAGTGATCTTGGCTAGGGATCTTTGCACCTTGTGTGCCAGTGGAGGTTTCACTTTAACGAAATGGATGAGCCATAGCAGGAAGGTGTTAATGTCCAACCCCGAAGTACACAGAGCCAGTGAAGTGAAACACCTGGATCTATGCCATGACGCTTTACCAGTCGAGAGGGCTCTCGGTGTGCAATGGGATACAGAAACAGATACTTTCACCTACAGCATGAAGCTGCAAGACAAGCCGATGACCAGAAGAGGCATCTTATCCATTGTCAACTCCATTTATGACCCCCTTGGCTTCCTGGCCTTGGTAATCTTGCCCACTAAACTCCTGCTGAAAGATCTTTGTAAAGAGCAACATGGTTGGGATGAGAACGTTGGTGGAAAACATGCTGACGTTTGGAAAAGATGGATAGAAGATGTTACTCAGCTCTCCCGACTTCTAGATGAACAGGTGTTTGAAATATTCAGACTTCGGATGCACTGCCACTGCGCGGTTACATCATTTTTCAGATGCCTCTGAGTACGCTTATGGCACTGTCTTATCTGCTGCTAGAAAACATGCAAGGCAAGAAACATTGTTCTTTCCTGATGGGGAAGTCAAGAGTGGCCTCATTCAAACAGGTCACAATCTCCAGACTTGAGTGTACAGCAGCAGTCGTAGCGGTGAAGATAGACAAAATGTTACGTCAAGATCTTCAAGTTCTACTGCAACAGTCAATCTACTGGACAGACAGCAATACAGTGCTCAGGTACATTGACAACGAAACTGCTCGTTTCAAAACCTTTGTTGCGAACAGAATCACACTGATCCAAGCCATCCCAGTGGAAGCACGTTAGAACAACAAAAAAACCTGCAGATCAATCCAGCAGGGGCCTGAACGCCAAGAATTTGGTGCAAGGGGAAACATGGATTAATGGACAGAACTTCTTGCTGAACAATGAATGTGACTGGCTGAAACAACCTATTCAAAGGAAAGAAAGCCTTCAAGGTGATCCTGAGGTCAAGAATAGTTACAGTAAATGCAATCAAATTCGAAGCCAACATGGAACCAGTGAACAAACTGATCAACTACTACTCAGACTGGCATAAACTAAAAAGATCAGTGGCTCTAGTCTGCCATTTGCAACATCAATAAAAACAAAATATAATTCAATTGAACAAAATAGTAAGGTAGATGATAATTGGGAACGGGGTTGTATTTTTTAACTATGTCGGAAATTTCAGAAATGGTAATTAATGACAAGCTAGTTAACATTTTATGTCGCTAATAATCACAAAACATTGACGACTTGATACAATTATTATTAGGTACAAGAAAATATTTTTCGAAACTGCTGCTGACCGGAGACCTTTTTTGCTGGCCTAGTGATGTCAGAATAAAAAAAATTTATTTGTATAATTTAATATATGTTTTCATTAATGCTATATGTATTTTACAAATGTTACTTCCCATCAGTCTATTGACGTAATTTCATTGCTATTCTCTCCCTCAGTTGTGCTGTTTCCAGTGCAGCTCAGATAAATCAGAGCTTTTATCCAATCAGATTATCCACATGTGCTGTCTCCTAGTGAAAATCTACCCTGAGGCCTATAGAATTTCAAGTGAATCCCATCTTCTGTTGAAGCAAATGGGGAGGATGTTGTTGACTGTCATATTCTTCAACCAATCAGATTCTGAGTTTGCCATAATGAGCATATACTTTGACACGCAGCAGCCTTCTAGCTTGTCTAGTTGCCTATGTGTGTATTTTTCAGGTGGTGTGATCGGAGAGCCAGCTACCTAACTGAGGTAAAACTAGTTAGGATGTAATGTAGAAACATCTTAGATTTATTTTAACTTTCCTTTGTGATTTTTAGATGTAGTACTTTCCTTGAGATTTTTTGTTTGGATTTTTACTTGGCCCTGTTGTTTTGTAACGCACAATGGAGAAGAAATGGATTTGGTGGTGGATTTACACCTGGCTTACAGCATCGAAGGAACATTGTTGTTGTGAGTACTTTCTTGTTTCTTTGGTGCCTGTAATGTCATCGATTTGGGCTTTGCGATGTCTATTTGTGTTGCATCGTCCTGGGCGTACTGCATAATGGTACTGTACATCCTTGATGGTTTCATTCACCATGTACTCATGTTTCTGTAATTAGTGCTTTTTAAGCCTCTTGTTAAATCACTTTATTCCACTGTCACTATGAATATGGGGTGGTTACGTCGAATGACAATAGCCTATAGGCCAAATGTCATGGTGAGGTTATTCGAATTATATACCAATTATTTTGCCATTATATAGCCTTAGGCAGCCATGCATGCTAAAATTATTAGCTTTCCGTCCATCATGCTGAAGTTACTAATCATTATGGGTAAGTAGGATAAACTCAATGGAAATTAAATACTTGTTGACTCATACAGAAAAAAACTATTCTATATGCCGCAGTGAATGTATTGTAGGAAATGTTCAGGAGAGTGGATAGAGTGACTATATGCAAAAAAAATCAAGGGGCACTGTGTATTTGCAATTGTTGCTGGCATTTCACTCCACCCATCTCATTGGCCACAATGTAACTCAATGGATATGAAATACATAATGCACTATACAAATAAAACCAGGCAAGCCTAGTTCAGCCGGCCCGCAATAGATAGCGTTGCCATCTAGAGATTCAAGCCACTTGTCTCTATCCTGAACAAATCCTCTTTTGCCACTGGCCGTTTTAATAGTTAATTGGCCATTCGTGAATGACACTGATTCAGTTAAACTGACTAACGTTTCTTACTAAGTTTACCTCCACCACAAATAGCGTCTATGTATGGCGTTTGCCACTGGCCGTTTTAACAGCGTATTAGCCAGTAATAAGCTTTGCCGGTATCTACTAACTTACTGGAATTGTCAAAAGAATTGAGCAATTGCTAGCGAGTCTGCCAAAGCTATTTCATTTCATGGCATAAGAACGTATTTTTTTCTTTCATGGCAAAACAACATACTTTTTTCTTTCATTCGTGAATGATATTTATGCAATAACTATTAATAAAGGCGACAATAACTAACTTTTTCATAATCTTGGAATCTACAAAGAAATAATTAGTAAATGTCATTGCTCTCAATAGATTCGAACTTAGGTCTTCCACATGAGAGGCACTGTCTTTAACCACTACGTCACGGCATTACACGTTTCTGCAGTCGCTAGACTCCATTGAGGATTGTGTTAAACTGACTAACGTTTCTTATTAAGTTTATCTCCACCATAGCGTCTATGAACTGTATTGCTTTTGCCACTGGCCGTTTTAACAGCTTATTAGCCAGTAATAGGCTTACTAGTATGTACTAACTTCCTAGGAATAATCATAAGAATTGAGCAGTTGCTAGCGAGACTGAAGATGAACTTTTCCATGCCAGAAACAGTCGCAATATAACCATATACAGTTTCAGTTAAGGCTTACTATAACGTAACTACTGTATGTTAAGGCAGCAAATGTGTTTGTCTATCCTGACCCAAAACGCATGCACGCATGCGTACTTCGAAAATCCACCAGAAACAGTTGCAATATAACCGTAAACTGTTTTATTTCAGGCTTACTATAATGTCGATACTAACGGTTTTAGCCAGCAAAGTTTTCATCTATACGGAATAATTCATAATGCGTACTTCGCTTCGCCTGTGAGGAGATACGAACTCGGGTCCTATAGTTCACAAGTCTGCTTCTCTAACCAATACGCTATTTAACAAGGGTCAGTCAGTCAGTCAGCCAGTCACTCACTCACTCACTCAATATATATATTGCCCTACACAAAAAAACTATTCTATACACCGCTGTGAATGTATTGTAGGAAATGTTCAGGAGACTATAGAGTAATTATATGCAAAGAAATCAAGGGTCACTGTGTATTTGCAATTGTTGCTGGCATTCTACTCCACCCATACCATTGGCCACATTCCAAATTGCTGAAAAGCCTTCAAGTTTGATCCATTATTCCTTGTGTTAATTGAGGTGATAATCACCACTTGGTGATTACTTAACAATTCAGCCAACGATCTAATGTAGTTGTGAATGACTTATATTAACTGGCCATTAGCCTGCTGTACCACCTTTAGAGATGTAGGTTATTTTATCTGTAAAAATATCAAATGAATGTTTAATGTGTGAATGTGATACTGAAAAGAAAGGGAATGTTTGCATACTTTCTTTGTAAGAAATGGTGTTGTTCCAGTTTTTAGCTACATCAGAACAGTACAAAAATTACTTAACTACTGAAAACACCAACATGTAATTATATTACAGCTACCAAAGTTCCAAGCTATTCTGCAAAATGTAGTGTCATTACCAGTTGAACTAAATTATGCAAAATCTAGCTCACTGCTCAGCATTTGTCTAAATTGTAATTTCTTAGAAAATGTTAAATGTTATTACTTCAGCTTCATGACTGGGTTTCTTTGATCATCTGTAGAAATGTTTGCAGTTCTCTGCATACAAAACATTCAGATGACTTTTGTACTTTTGATCAGTTTTATACTTTATTTGACTATAACATTAACTTGTGCTATAGTTATCCCAATCGTCCTTTCAATTGCCAGGCAGCATCTAGTTCACAAATCTCTCATCTGATAGGCCTGTAATATGGGAGGGTTTGTCCCATCAACAAGGTGAGTAGGACCAACCACATTTGCAGACAATCCTTGTTTGGACTCTGCTTGGATCAGCTTACATTTGTACTGAATCACTTGTTCAAAAATTCCCTCAGTGACTTTTGAAGAGGCTTTGTTTCTTTATCTGGTTGGCAATTTCTTCTCAATTTGTTGGTGTTGCTGTTTGAATCATGTTGGTATGCGTATGTTGTTACTTTCATTTGCCTGAGCAAAATTCTGATTGAATGATTTGTATTGCCAAAATGTAGTGGATGAAAATCAATATACACAGCTTCTCCTTATCGGCTTATTTAGATTATTTACAATAAAACTCTTAAAAAGTATTCATAGCAACATTCCCAGAGAGGTTTAATAAAACAGTTACTCTTTAAAGCACCATGGACATCTCTATGTTACCAAATTTATAGCATATGGCTGCACTATATGTTGGTCCCGTAGGGCCAAAACCAATGCCTTAGTGGATAACATTGTCCCCATGCCAAGTCAGGCTGATTCCAGAGGTCGACCTTCCATGGCTTTTGGCTTAGTGTCCACTCCTGGAGCAAGAGCTTCACGTCTGATGGCAGATGTTCGTGGGGAGGTGTTACACAGGCCTTGTCCCAGACATAGTATGTCTGATCGCTCCTGGTAACCACCTTGAAGCCAGCCCATCCATCACTCAGGCAGGGGAAGAGTTTGAACAACTCCTCCTTGCTGCTAACTTGAGATGGCCTCAGGTAAAACTTTTACTGATATTACTTGTTGTATAAACATGTTACTGTAAATGAAATGTGCAATTTCCCAGATGTTTCTGTAAATTAAAAAACCTGTCAATACCACATCAATTATTTTCAGATATTTGTTCTTGATTTTCCACACCGCATTGATAGGAAAAAGGACCTAAATTACCAAGAACTGCTGGCCATGGAGTACGAAACACAAGCATGGGATCTGGGTGTGACTTACAGAAGGGAGATGTCCAGGGCCTTCTGGCCCTATGAGCAGTGGCCGAAAAGATTCATTTGAGCAATAATTTTGAGATGCCAATTATGGCTGCACTGATCAAGGACACTTTGTTTGAGGAAATACAGGTCATCGGTACAACTAGACCTCATTGTGCTGGGGTCCAAATTGTAAGTCATAATTTAAGTTAATTTCTTTACTTACTAGTAATTCATGTTCAATATTATCCACTGTTACAAATATCCGTTTTTTAACCTCAAATATTCAAATCATTTAGAAAGTGCTGTCAATGATGGCGTCATCTGCAACACCCAGATCCCCATCAATGGTCAGCCTGACATGGACTCCTTAAAGCAGTATGAGAAAAAACTGCAGGGCATACTTTACCCACTACAGAAGTATCTGGCATTACAGTATTTGGCTTTACATGCAAAAGGTTGTGGACATTGTTCTGAAATATGAATTTTATCCTTGTTGTTGGAATTTCAAAGCTCAGGAAGATGGAAGTAGTTGTGGTCCTTATGTGTGTTTGTTAGTAGTAAATGTAGGGTATATTGTGTCATTTTGGTGATTTATGACCCTGGTGGGCGGGGCTTCCAGATTGACTTGACAGGTGGGCGGGACATCCGGTTTGCTGGGTGGGACTTCCAGTGTGACGTATGGACTTCCTGTATGACATGTGTTAGGGCGGAACTTCTGGAATGACGTATGCATGTCCGGTGACTTTGTAATTTATGATTGCATTGTTGTGTCCATGTTTGATGTTTAACAATGGGGGTCTTATGGTTCCGGAATGTTAAATTCCCAGGCAATAAATAAGTGCTATATCAGCGGCAAGATATTTGGTGTTTAACAAAAGGGCGCTAGGGTTCAGCAATTCTATAACCCCCCGCCGCATTTTATGTTCCGATAAGTGCTACAACAGATGTCCTACAACCGGTGGGTGTTAGCCTTTCATGTTTTATGGGCTGATTGGCGTGGTGATGGTCATTCGCAGACCCCAGTGATGGTCATTCAGTCCTGCCTGAGTAAACTTACCTACATAATACAAACCATGGCGGATTGTGCAGCGATCAGCGTTTTGGTTGAAACACCATTGAAAGCTAACAGCTTTACCGCAGCTCAGCGAGTCGGGAGAAGATTACAAATGGACAGCAGAGACACAATCAACATGCCAGCCCCGAAGAAACCGATGCAGAGTTTAACCCAAATCCATCAACTACACCAGGATATGTTGGCACGAGAATGGAAGTTGGATGACGGTCGGATCGGTGGATACATTTTCAACCCAGAGATACCGGAGGTTGCATTTTATGAATTACCCGAAGGCCAAGAGTTTAAGGCTGGTGTGACTGATCAAATGGTTTTGAAGAGATTGAAGAACCCAAGGCTGAGGACTGGCTGTGTGACGCCTGGGATGACAACGCTGAAGCCTTCTACGGAACCCCGGACCCCGACAGCTCGATTCCACTGGCATAGCCAACAAGAAACTACCATTGGCTTGACCGGTATGGTGATCAGCTAGGACCTCTTAATCTGTCATACCTTTCAAATGCTAACAAGAGTTATCACAAAATGGACAAACGCCTTGCACCAAAAGTTTTAAAGATCATTAAAGCAACATTGGGTATGATTCTGGAAATCGTTGTTGCGGCGATTCTCCACAAAGCATGCATCGGATGTGAAGTGGACCACCCAAGCCAGAGAAGACATTCTTCTCTCGATCCGCCTGATTATTTTTTTGAGACCCATTATGACGACATCGTGGAGATAGTTTTAACACCGCGACTGAAACGTGTTGGTCAAGGCTTTGAACACATAAGGGTTTCATGCACCACTGACCGATGTTCACGTGGCCGCTGAGAACTTTCTGCATGAGCTCAAGTTGGAGCCAAACATCACACAGAGACTGAGTGAGAACAGGGATGAATACATGGATAAATTTAATGAGGAAGCTGTATGCGACACAGTAGCGTCTTGGTGTGATGAAAGCAAAGAGTCTGCTGTTTAAGGATGGGTAACTTCAGTTGTCGTGTTTACATGTATCTAAACAAATCCTATGTGGGTTTCGCGATTAAACAGTTGATGCACAAAGCTATCAAGAGCGGTATTGATGTTTGAAGACCTTTTAATAACCGAGACCATGTCGGTATAAAGCGTTTTAATAATCTGAACAAGCATATGGAAACGGTCAGGAACACATCTGATGATTGGCTGCAATTGTTGTCAAACGGTGTTGAATCAAAGGCTCTAAACAACTTCATGTAAAAACTTCTAACATTTTCAAATGCTGATAGCAAAGACTTTAAAATTGGGCACCTGTTATGTTTGTTTAAGTATGTAACAGATGTTTTTGTGGTAAAACTGTTGAGTAATGATGCTGTGGCTGTAGAATGTATTTCTAAATTGTTTACAGATTTTCTAATCAGCAGAAATCTGAATGTTTGTGTAACTTTTCTGAATTTTATGGATGACGTGTAATTTCGAAAACTCAGATAAAACGATGTTAGACATGTATTTCTTCTCATAATTGCCCGAATGCTCTACGATGTCTGAACAGGTTATGAAAAGTATTTACTACGAACCGGCAAACCCTGGTGCTTATGTGGGTAGAGAGGGTTTGAAAAGAGCGTACCTGGAAAAAACCGGGGAGATCCTCAAAAATGGCAAGGCAAATGACTGGCTACTCGCCCAGGATACATACACGCTACACAGGCCTGTAGCTATACATTTTCAAAGAAATAGAGTTATTGTTCATGATATAAATTCACGATTTCAGCTGGATTTGGTTGACATGAGTGCTTATAGTGTGGAAAACTATAACATGAAATTTATGTTAACATGCATAGATGTATTAAGCAAATATGCATGGATTCGTGTGCTGAGAAATAAAAGCACTATCGAGGTAAAGCAAGCATTTGAAGACATATGAAAAGAAGGAAGAACACCACAGAAAGTCCAAACGGACAAGGGGAAGGAGTATTTTAATTCGCATTTTGAAACGTTAATGAAGTACAACATAAAACATTTTGCTACAGGAAATGATGTCAAAGCGAGTATCGTTGAGAGATTTAATAAAACAATTAAATCACAAATGTGGAGGTATCTCACAGCTGCCAACACTCATTGCTATGTTGAGGTTATTCAAGATTTAGTTCATGGTTACAACCATAGCTACCATCGGTCTATTAAGATGAAGCCTGCTGATGTTTGTGAAGAAAATGTTAGACTAGTTCTCAAGAACCTGTATGGTACAACAATAATGAGGAATGGTAATCAAAGTTACAAGTTCCAGGTTGGGGATACTGTGAGACTCTCAAAGTTGAGAGGAGTGTTTACAAAAGGCTATGAAAAAGGGTACAGAGATGAATATTTTACAATAACAGAATGCATTCCGCGGGTACCTCCTGTATATAGAATAAAAGATTACGATGGTGATGTGATAGTTGGGATCTTTTATGAACAGGAATTACTGAAAATAATCATGGCTAAGGATAAAACTTTTAGTGGAAGCAGTTCTGGATGAGAAAGTACAGAAAGGGAAGAAAATTAGTCTTGTGAAATAGCTTGGTTGGCCTGAGAAATTCAACTGCTGGATACCATCAGAACAAGTCCCTGACCTACAAACTGGATAAAACTCCAGGATTTGCAGGCTCACGTCATTTACATTGACTGCGATCAGCATGGGTGACGGTGGTTTCTACATAATGCTGCCCAGTAACTCGTCGAGACATGTCCATCCAAACAATTCGAGTTCGAGCTATACCAAAAAATTTGCCAAAGATATAGATTTGAAAGGTGATTGGGAAGTATCTTTGATAGAATTCCAATACCCACATACGTGGAAGACTTTTACATAGGGTGAAAACTACATGACTTGAAACACGACAAAACTTGGAAGTATGAACTCAACACTGGTTATTACAACGGCATAGGACAACTAGTGGCAGAGATCAACATTTATATAAAACCACATGGTGTATGCCCATACATGGGGTATGATGAATTTAAAAATAGAATGTTTCTAAAAGGCGAGCCCCATTTTAGTTTGAAATTCAGTGCAAAACTGGAACAGATATTAGGCTTAAAACCAGGCGAGTGGTGGTATGCCCCATGGTACAGACCATTCCCCACAGATAATCTGGCAGGGTTTAACACCCTATACATCTACACAGATATAATTGATTATCAACGAGTTGGTGACAGTCATGTCCCGCTGTTGAGAACTGTACATATTGCAGGGAAAAAGAACAAAGTTGTCACAGTGACATACAACAAGCCACACTACGTACCTCTTAGTAAGAGTCAGTTTGATGGCATCTGCATTGAAGACAAAATCTGATCAGAATCAGCTGGTTTCATTCGTAGTGGGCAAGGTGATTGCAAAATTACACTTCAGACCCGTCAAACAATCTTTTAGACTATAAGATGCAGCCGCAGAAACTCTACGATGATCTTCAAAGGTATGTTGAATACTACACAACACAGGCCGGTAACGGTTTACCAGGGTATCATGGTAGTACTGCAATGTATGGGGCTGGTCTAGACGGCCTTTTCCGAGGGCTTTTCCGGATGGCAATACCTTTGTTGAAGCGTGGGTTCTCAATAGCAAAACCACACCTGAAAAATGCAGCGAGCAATATAGTTGGCGATGTTGTCAGCAGTGTTATGTCACGACAAACAAAACAGGATAGTACAACATTTAAAATGATCTGGCCCTGTTCATAGCGATATCTTCTTTCAAGAGAAACTCATTTAAAACAGCGTTGACATAAAGGTTAGGATGGTCCGCGGTAAAGACGAGTTCTGTCTTATGGGGGCAGGGGATGTGCGTTATCGTTTGCATATATTATCTGCGTCACTATTTGTCAAGAAAGTGTGTTTCACCAGCCGTAAAACTTGGACACACTCAAGCGCTACTCTCAACCACTGCCAAGTACCCAATTGAAAGACTGTGTATGAAGACATTTAGTTTACCGGCTGAGGGTCGCGTATGTAACCAGGAAAACCTATTTTTAGGACCTCTTACACAAAAAATCCATTTACATTCAAACATTATAATTTGGTGTTTATGGCTATGTATGTAGACGGTCAGCAATTTCCTAGCAAACCATTCCAACCAAATTACACAACGGGGTCAGCAGTGCGTGAATTTTACCAGTTGGCCTTAGCTTCAGGAAAACACCTAAAGGACTAAGCCTTGGCTATTGACAGGTCTGACATCTTACACGGCTATGCCCTTTATGCATTCAACTGCGTGTCGGATGAGGAATGCGGTCAGCACCTATCCTTGATCAAGTCAGGGAATGTACGACTTGAGATGAGGTTCAGACAACCACTGCCCCACACAATTCATTTGGTTGTTTATTCAGTTTTTGACTCCATTATCCAAGTGTCAAACCGGCGACAAGTCATGGTTGACTACTATTAGGAAAACGGTGTGGAAATGAATTGCGCAGAGTTGACCGGTGTGGTGAGCCAATTTTCATCTAGGACTCATTTCTATGGTGTGCTGGCATGCGACCAACTACCTAGTGGACCAGTCTGAGATGTTGCATCAATGATGATTGTTAATACACACCCAAGCAGTTACACCGGGGAGCACTGGCTGGCTATTTACATAACAGATGATGGTGTTGGAAGGTTTTATGACAGTTTTAGAAACCCCCCAGATTTTACATATTTTCCCAAGTCAATCAGTGCCTTTCTACAAACCTGTGAGAATGTGGAATACAAGTTCAAAACAAGTCCAGGACATGATTTCAACCACATGTGGACAACATTGTGTGTTTTTTCTCTATCTAATGACAAGAGGTCTGTGTTATAAAGATGCTATGTCTTTTTATATTGATGACTTACAAAAAAATGATGTGCTAGTCTCAAAGTCTGTATCCAAGATGTACCAGAATAAGCGTGATAAGCAAATGTTTAATTGCATACAACATGCTCAATCTTGTGAATCGTTTAATTTGTGTCATGGTTGTTGAAGAAATAGAAAAGTAAATCAAGTGTATGTCAGCTTTATTATTCAAAAATAAAACCAATCGTAAAACCACATCAAGTTTTTTTCATACAACAATTATTCAAGGTAAAACATACACTGACAATGAATCCCAAATGATAAAAAAGCATAAAATAAAAACACATTAAAATGGAAGCCATTTTGTGGGGTCCGTGGTAGGGGGTACAAAGAAAGCTTTAGTTGGTTGATAACCAGTTGCTGGGGGAGTGGCTAAATCATCCATTGTGTCGCCAGACGTTTGTTTATACAAATTGATTTTACGCCTTACAAGCTCATTTGGAATAGTTGTAAAAGGCATGTTGAGACATGCCATGGCCTCTAAAAACATCCCCCACCCCAATGACCTTCTAGTCTCAGCAATTTTATTGGTTGCTGTCACACTTTTAACCAGATCAACAGGTGCGAACCCTTGATTATCTCTCCTTTGAAAATGAATTCACCATTTGAAGTTCATGAAGTCAAATCTATAGACCTGTGCATTCTATTAAGAATATATTCAACATTCTTCCTACACCTCGCAGGCACATTATCCAAAATTTCATCAACAAGGTTAACATTTTGGTCAACAGTTTACTTAGTCATGTTTACTACATCAGGCCCAGTCTCAGACCCGGGTAGACTTAAAGTCAGTGTATTTTTGTCAAGCTCCCCATGTCTCACAACTGTCAACAATCTTTTTAAAATGGCAGAGTATCTTTTAGCTTTCTCATGTAAATGCATATCAGGCTTCAACAGTATATTGCGAATTGATGAGTCCAAATCATTTTCAACAGATTGTCTAACATCGGTGCTAGTCATTTTGGATTCTCACAGTTTTTCTAACTGATGTTGTGGCACCAGAAACATTTTTTGAGCATGACCCATGTTGTTTAACCATGCCTTGATGCAATTAGACTGGTTAAGAACTGTACTGCAACGCTTAGTAACAGTAGTAGAAAACCTCCAGATTGGTTGATGGTTTTTCTTTTCTTTGCGACTGAAGTGTTCTTTCTACACATGTATATAATGTTGGCTTTTTGTCTCTTTACTTTTCGGAGTTGGGATTCTGTTAATGGTATATTTTCGCGCCTTAGATTAAGAGCAATTTCACAGTGATAGAATGAGTTCGGTGGAAGATGATTCTAAAATAACTTTTCGTTGACTTGTCGGTGCATTAAATAACATCTTCAAAAGTGGTAAATTTCTACGAATGCGTTTAGATATGATCAGAGTTTCTTAGGAACGTACACGACAGGCCAATCCCCTGAAAACAACCCCGTTCTCAGACAGTAGTCTTCTGGTGTTGTAGCTTTAAAGTCAATAAGTTAATAACCAAAAGGTGGATGTGTTGCGTTTTTAAAACACTCCATGAAGAACCGAGAAAGACCGGGGTATATCTGTCTGACTAAAATACTTATCTGCTGATTGTCACAGGGGTTTTTAAACAAGATGAGGTAGTTTGTGTTCAAGTTAATATTTCTACTAGATTTGCCTTTAACAAACATGTTTTGGACAAGGTAAATTGCACTCAGGTTACGGTGATGTGAATATTGTGTGAACGCTCTCTCCATCTCCAAACTCTCTGATGCACTTTTCATTAAATCGTCGATAATTAAAAGGTTGTTTTTCTGAATCGGTAGCAGATTGTCATCACACAGCGATGTTGGTAGACCTTCTATAAAAGTAATCTCCCTCACCTTCAACATTTCGTCATACAGCGGTTGCAAACATGAATAAACTCAGACGATATTCTGAATTTCTTTGGAGAAAACAACGTCAGCATTATCCAACATCTTCACAATATACTACTGGGGCCACTAATGGGGGCCACTAATGACACAGCTGAATGGGTGTTGAAGTCGCGGGTCAAAACCGGTATCCATCCTAGAATTTGATTTAGTACCCGTAAGACCTTGTGCTGTAATCAGAGAGCAGTACACGCTTGTTGTACAGAATTCTGAAACGCTTAGACACTACTCGGTTTTTCAATGTGAATGTTCTTTTATCTCCCGCAATTGTGTCTGCATTAGCAAGGACGTGATCATCATCACCACCCTCGCCTCATACAAAGTTATCAACCAGTCGTGTTAGCATCTCCAAATTAACAAAGGTTGTGTTGTAGCTGTTGAGTGTAATCCCTTTTGCTTTGAGACAGGTCAGACCTTTAACGGTTTTGTAACCGTATGTCTTTGGCCCACCACTAACAAATTGTGCGATGCTGTCAGCATCTGGTAACTCATCGGTCAAGTCATCCAAGAATGGCCCCAGTGGGGGTACCCAATCCCTGTGGCGTGTGACAAAGATCACCGAATCAATGTCTGTGTAGAGTACATGTCTATCCAACTTCTCCAAGAGCGAATACAACTCAAGTCTAGCATAATCGGTTGTGAAAGTGGCAATAAAAATGTTGCCATTACGTGGTTTGATTGGTGTCTGTTTTGTGTAACGCCACTGTACCATCGCAACTATGTCTGAGATGAAAGAGAAATAACCAACTTCTATTTCACTGGAAAAAAGGTAGTGGCTAAACTCCTCCGGATCTGTAATTAACATTGTGTTCATAAGGTTAGACCGCTCACCCATCTTACCCCAAAGACTATTCATTGCCAATTTAGCCAAAGATCGCCTAGCACTGTTTTCAACAAAGTTTTCCTTGTCAAGCTGCACACCCTCCTTTTCATGATATTAACGAATATACTGGTCTTTAGCATCATCGTCAACCACAGATGGTGAGAAGCCGCTTCCTGCTTGTGCTTCAGGAATGTTCTCATGTAATCTGCAAAAAGATTATCTGATGTCCTGGTGAAATCCCAGACTTCGAATATTTTCACAATGCAATAACCTTTCTCAACAGCCTTAACCAGCTCAATAGAAACCCAGGTACCAGTTAAAGATCTTTCTGAATCAGTATGTGAACAATCAGTTACCTGGTTTTCAGACTCTGCACATAATCTACACAAGGGAAAGAACATCTTACCGCCGACCCTGTGTGGTAAAAGGCGCTCTGGAGCATCAAAGGTCTTCAAGAAAGCTTTGACATCTGCGGATGTGTTTTTAAGCTGATTCCACTCACACTCCCATATGTATTGAACATGTACGTTGTGTTGTTCTTTTAAAGCCTCAAGCTTTGTCAGCCATTGTTGGTGGATCAACTCGTACTGAATCTTCATCACTGGATTGGTGCTTGCTGAACAATGACACTTTGGGTGACCGTGCCAGAAACAGCCTAGAAATTCATAGGCTGTGCACACCCCATCGCGTTCAGCATATCCATCAACATAGTAGGTACCGATTTTCACTTCACCCATGTTCAGGGTGTGCTGTATTGATATATTCTCATCAGAGGCCATATATTCAAGCCATTGGATTGAGCTGTTTGAGAATGTCTTCTGACAACGGTTGTAGTTGTCAGAGGGGATCAATGCAATGGTGTCGTTGGTGAGGAATCTGTTGCAAAAGACTTTCATGCAAGCCGAAGGAATCGTAATTGACCGGAATGGGTCAACACCACCACACTCCAGGAACTCGAGTCCGTAGCGCATACAACCCTCTCCCAAGATGACCACAACATAAGCCTTTATTTCATCCTGCATGACAAATGGGTCTACGGAAACAGTTGCGTACCATTTCAAAAACTCATCTTTTTCTTTAGCCATCATTCGAATCCTTAAAACCCATAGCACGTGGCAAGGCCGCCAGCTTCATCGGTAGGAAGCAATGACTATCAATGTCAATCTCTGATTGAATGCGCTGTCTGTAAAAATCATGAGCTTGCTACCATTAGCAATAAGTGTTATACCAATACCATTGTTAGCAAGGTACTGCATCAATATGTAACCATCGAAACCTTTAGAGTTGTGTGCTATAAATGTGTAGTCATTATATTTCGGTTGCCTAAATTTTTGGAAAAAAGCAGCGACACAACCATCGCCGGCTGAACACCACGTCTCGTTATCAAAGCTTATTGCGCACACAAAATTTGCTGTGTGTACACCGTTCACCGGATTGGCAATTGTCTCAAAATCAGAAAATATGTAGCACTCACTGGGGTCCTCGGGATTAGAGGGTTTTATGAAACACTGATGATTCATTTCAACCGCCAGATCCATGTTACAATTGGGACACGTTAGCTGTGCACTTGTGCGCTTTATAGTTGGTAATACTAATGTTGTAATGACGGCTGCAATCGACACAGTATTTCTTCTGGTCACACCTGCTAACCCAACGACCCACACCTTTGTGGTGCTTCAAGCGTTTATGCTGTCTATAACAAAAGTCTGAATAACATATCCGCTTGCAGTCCGGGCACTGCTTTGTGTTACGGGGTTGGGTATGACAATCTTCATGAAGACAGACACTACAGCTATGTTTACAGCCATGATCACCGTGGGTGTTAAAACCTGTATAACACCAATCACAAACATATGACACACCCAGAAAACCCTTCAGATTCATGATGCCATAGAAATGGTTATCGTGTAAGTACATAAAGACGGTTCTAGGGTGGGTGTCCTCGCTGTTTTGAAACTTGGTAAAGTGACCATCCCGTGTTTGATGAAAGACAACAATTTTACACCCAGTCATTTCTTCAAACCGAACAATATCTGTGAATGCCATACAATCATCTAACGCTAAACCAGCTCCCGTATGTAACTCACAACCACTAACCAGGGCCTCAGCATATGTGTACTGTGGGTTCAACATACCCATCAAACAAATGGAAAAACATGTAGAATCATTATTCACAGCCACACACTCCTTCTTTTTTTATTGATAATCTGCTCTATCAACTGTGTTTGAGCTTTACATCGCGGGGCACCACCCTTATGGTTGTTGACAATTTGTACCACCAGCTCTAGTGATTCATCAATCATAATCTCAGAATTACTCTGCATAACACTTTCAAGTAAATTACCAAACGTGTGTTCATTATATTCATCTGCTCCCATGGTCACATATACGGGGGATATCAGAGATTCACCAATCAACTCAATCTGTAGACGATCACCAGGCCCGTGTACAAAGTCTGAAGCTCTAACAATCAAAGTATCCAAGCCTGCCATAATGATTGCATAGAATGTGCCAAAATCCCCAACTTCACCAGTATTTTGTAAATTTATCAACTGTCGTAATTCAACGTTGTCAAACGCATTACGTTGTATAACTCTAACATCACCATCATTGCAATGAGTTTGCATCAGAGAGCTCGGAGGAGTGTCAACTAGATCATGTGAAAAATAGGGGCTACTAAGCTTTGGTTAACAAACCTTGCATCTGAGGATTATTGTGTGCATCGCTGTGTAACAATGTAATGGCCGGTTCATTTGTATTTTGGGGCGTGGTCTGTTGATTATGTGTAGATGTTGTTGGTTGTTCCGTGTCTGGTCTGTTGTTAGCAATATCTTTCGCCATTTCTCTAGCTTAACGTGTAAATAACGATCCACATACAGGTTAAAATATTATTCTAACTTAGAATAACTTAGTAGACTTACACCAAAAGTATCTGTTCAGTTTGTGTAAGATCACAACCGCACAGTCCAGCTGACACTGATGCTGGTCACGTGGTCTGAAATAAATACAAAGAGGGTTAACAAGCGCATACAGGATATTTAAAGCTGATTAACAATAATGTTAAAAGTCTACTTACCAAGATTTGAAGGCCCAAAAATGTGTTTACCAAACACGGCTGGGTTTAATTCCGCTCAACCTAAACCAGAGATATAAAACAGACAATATGAAAGACAGATAAAAGCGCATCGTAAAATTGATTTACACGTTCTTAAAAAGTTAAAATGTGTAATTTGTTAGCATTTGTAATTGCAACACAATTCAAATCAATTCTTTCAAATAAAATAACTTGTACTTGCAATGTAAACGGCATACTCCGCGCTGGAAACAACAGCTGTCTTCTGTGGAAGCCGCGTATTTAATATTGTCTTTACACGGCTCAGCCGTGACATCACATCATTTAATTTTATCTATTAACGACAAACTCATCCGCTTACATAAGAACGCTGGCTATTGTCACCATATCGCCATTAATCTCTTTAACATTTAACAAACACAAGTCCATAATACAGCAATCAAAAACCGGAATTCACAAGTTGCTTCAAGTCATTACGAGAATGCAGCACATCTTACACGGAAGTCCCAGCATCCGCCCACACTAACACAGACAGGTATTCTCAAACTCGCAAATACTACAGTTTGTAACCATCGTTGCCTGTTAAACATTTCTACCAATATGAAGAAAACAATCTTGCGTTGATCCCCATTGCACAATTTCATAAGACGCGTTTACAAAAGTTTAGTTTACCTAAAATAACATATCTTGACCTGTCAACGATTCACCGTTGTTCATGCAAATTTATACGCTACCTTCCGGGTAACATTGTAACGTTTTGCCATATAATGCAACTTAAAAGTTAATGCTGACTTAAAACAAACATTTTTATTACAAAAATCACCATTGCTCATACATACACATACCAAAATCATTGTTTTTATTTTCAACACTATTTTAAACCCAACCACGATACAATCAACCTAATCATAATGTGTGGTCGGCCCAGGCGTTGATTGGTCCTTCAGAAGTAATAGCATTGATCATGTGATGTTTGTTTACTGTAGTGCTTTGTTGGGCTACAAACCTTGTGTGAAACACGGGATGTTTTTAAACCTGCATATACTCTAGTTCATACTAGTGGTTATTTAGGGACCATTACTATGGGCCGATCTGATCCTAAGGCCCATCTCTTGTTAAAATGAAAAATGGGCTGAAACTCTCTGAAATCGTAAGTCCCGACCCTTTCTTTATATCTTACACAAAAAAGCATGTTTTTTGGAAAAAAAACCTTTTGGAAAAACACCATGCTACACGCACATTGTAAAACATGAAAGGTTAACACCCACTGGTTGTAGGACATCTGTTGTACCACTTGTCAGAACATAAAATGCGGCGGGGGTTATAGAATTGCTGAACCCTGGCGCCCTTTTGTTAAACACCAAACATCTTGCCGCTGATATAGCACTTATTTATTGCCTGGGAATTTAACATTTTGGAACCCTAAACATCAAACATATCGCACCTGTTATAACACTCATCCAGGGTGCTTATCAGTCGTTGTAAAACATCAAACTTGGACACAAAAATGCAATCATAAATTACAAAGTCACCGGACATACATACGTCATTCCAGAAGTTCTGCCCTAACACACGTCATACAGGAAGTCCATATATCACACCGGAAGTCCCACCCAGCAAACTGGATGTCCCGCCCACCTGTCAAATAAATCTGGAAGCCCCGCCCACCAGGGTCATAAATCACCAAAGTGACAAAATATACCCTACATTTACTACTTTTGTTCACTAAAGCAGTCCTATTTGGAGATAACATTAATTAATTCATTCAAAACAACATGAGATGTTCTATTTTATATGAATTATCAGAGAAAAGGTTATTGCATTAATGTCAAAACATATTCAGCAGATGGTGAACGCCATGAAAAAAGTCTTCCATGAACATTATTACAAGAAGATTAGACTGCAATAATGTGATCATGCAATAATGTGCACTTGCACTATGGCTCTCAGAATGTTTGTTGTATTTCAGGTGCTGATATCCTGACCCTAATCTTACATAAGGACATCCAAGACATCTACTCTGTTACCGTCTGGCAGGAAGTGCTGGACCACCGGTGCTCTGAGACATTGTCTGTACCCAAGCAAGAAGATTATAAAGTGTTATTATTTTCTCTACAGTCCACAAACAGTACTGAATACTCATATTATCAATTCAGCCAACGATCTAATGTAGTTGTCAATGACTTATATTAACTGGTCATTAGCCTGTTGTACCACCTTTAGAGATGTAGGATAGCCCAAAAGACTGTTTACAGTTTTAGAATTTTTAGATAAGCAAAATCATTTTTACAACAAAATCACGTCATAACCACTTTCCAACTATTACATACAGAGCATCTCCAGCACTGCAGCCCTTCTGGGGTGTTCCCGGTCTGCAGTGGTCAGTACCTATCAAAAGTGGTCCAAAGAAGGAAAAGCGGTGAACCGGCGACAGGGTCATAGGCGGCCAAGACTCATTGATGCACGTGGGGAGCGAAGGCATTTTTTGTGTTGCTGATATGTTAGACCGGCAATACGTAATTCAGAGTAGTCTCTCATCTCCACGCCCCGTTGAGGGGGAAAACAAACCTGCATCCCTCATAGACTACAACAGCGTAAACAAGACAAACCAACCGGCTTATATTAATAACGCTTGTTATGCCAGTTGCATAGTTGGTCGCATCAACAATAAATCAAAAAATCCAGATCTGTAATTTGTTCCCCTGCCATGTCCTAAAAAAAGATCCTGATAGAAGGGCTTTATGGGTCCAAGCCATACTTAGGGAAAAACACACTTATGTTTGTGGAAAACATTTCATGTCAGGTATGAGCTCACTTAGGTAACACTGTGTCTGATTAACAATTATATGCTACGGCCAGATAGCTATCTATAAATACTAGCTTGTTATTTTATTTGTAGGGCACGAATGAAAAGTAAACTATTTCACTGCTAATCTGCTTACCTGGAGACTCAATAAGGTAGGAATAGATGTCCAGGTAGGACACCTCTGGCCATAGTGGGGTTATTGCACCAGTTTGATGCTGGGAGACTGAATGGACTTGATTTAAGATGGACCAAATTACTATTTTCTATGTATCTTGCATGTTCTTTGGGAGGCATAGTGGGCGCATATTGACTTGAAATAATATATTTTGGGTCTTTTATAAACTAATTTAATTCTGGTAGTTCTTTATAAGTGTTGTTTTGTATTGCTATTTTATATGAATGTCTCTGGTGAGTGTTGTTTGTTGTCCCCCAAAAAGGGGCAGGAACGTGTTGCGAACCAAAGTTCCCAGATGTGCCGGTCTGATCTATAGAAGTAGCAGTTAGCTAACTGAAGAAAACTAGCTGACACCTGACCTAGCATTATCTCCGGTTGTTTGAAACTTTCGGTTTTTAGCTGTAGTGCTTTAGATTTGTTGTTTGGATAGATAGATTTGGTGTGTATTTACTAAAAAAGTATTTTTTAAAAAGAAAAGAAAAAGAAAGGAGGGTGGAATTTGTCTTCAAATACTAAGCAGCTTTGGTAAGTTTGATGTATTTTTATGTATTTTTACTAGCAGGCCCGGCACCATGAGGGGTCTTAAGGGGGCTTAGTGTTTTTGTATTCAGTTGTATTTAGGACTGAAACACAGCAGGATCGATAAACAGACAAACTTCATCCTAGCGCCGGGCCTGTTAATACTGTAGCTATTTTTTATTATTGCTTGCATGTGCATGGTGGCATACGTGTGCGTTTAGGCCCAGCAGCTTGGCAGGAATCTCTGGGGAAGCCTGTTGAATCCTGATTGTGTTCCTCCTGGCATTTTTGCTTGCTTTGTGGTCGTATGAGTAAATGTGACTGGTTGTTGTGAGTTTGTTCTTGTTTATTTGGTAAGGACATTCATTTGAGCTATGCGATGGCTATGTGTGATGCAGCATCCTGTCATACCACATTATAGTGGTACATTCTTGATGGTTTCAGTCACTGTGTATTAGAATGCAGTTTAATTACAGGAAAATAGTGCTGAAGGCCTAGGTTTAAAATGCACCTATATTGAAATGCTTACAAAGAAAGAAGGGAGTATACCAAGAACATTGCTGTGCAGAATTTTCATTTACCTTCACACAACCACCCCACTCCCACCCTCAAACAAATACTCCCGCCTGCGTACTCTTCTGTACTTTTCAATATTAGTCTACAAGTTTTTTAGTGAAGAGTGTGTCGCGCCACTCCCCTCCCGCACCCCTCTTTTCAATTCTTCCCGCGCTTGAGAGGAAAGACTATGCAAAATATAATACACAGCTTGAGTTTGTTTAACTAGCCTTTAGCGGTCAACTGTAGTAGTAGTAATAGTAGTAGTAGTAGCTGATTTGCCAGTTTTTCATACCAAAATCTTTGCTGTTAACAAAAAGCAGCCCTGCAGATTTATTAATTTAAATACAATTATTTTCTATAGACAACAAGACATTTCAGAATGTCACTATTCTTGCTAATATTGCACCCTAATCCCCTCCCTAAAAGCAACATTAAGCAATACCACCATCAAAACAGGTGCATCACACCCATTCGGTATATGTAATTGCTAATACTTCTTAATGTTAAATGCCATTAAATGTTGTATCACTGTGTAGCAGATTGCCATTATTATTGTATTGCTGTGTAGTCTATTGAGCTCATTGGTGGGTACTACAATTCATCTGTCTGCTGGCCGGTGCCTGGCTCATAATCTAAGGTCTATGCAGTATGACAGGATGCTGCAACACCAACAGACATTGCAAAGCCCAAATTAATGTCAATACCAAGGAAACAAGAACATACTGTACTCACAAAAACAATGCTCCTTCGACGCTGAAAGACAGGTGTACTTTTCGTAGTTGATTAATTGAAAGTGCTACCCAAAACCTTTCCCTGAATGGGACATGGCTGCTAGCTGGTGGGTTGGTTGACCCTTCCTCACAATTTCCAGCTTTTATCAAAAAAAGGCTTTGCCAATAAATTCGCCACCCAATCCATTTCTTCTCCTTCATTGTACATTAAAAAAACAACAGGTAAAAATCTAAACAAAAAATCTAAAGCACTACATCTAAAAATATAAACGTCATGAAAGAAAGGTAAAATAAATCTTAGATATTGCTACGTTACTAGTTTCAATTCAGTTAGCTAACTTCCTCTCCCATCACACTACACGAACAATGCAGACGGAGGCGACTAGGCATGCTAGAAGGCTCCTGTGTGTTAAAGAATATTCCCAACATGGCAAACTCGAAATCTGATTGGTTGAAGAATGACAACATCATCGTCCCCATTTGCTTCAACAGCAGATGGGATTCACTCAATTCTATAGGCCTCAGGGTAGATTTTCACCCAGTCAGCACATGTGGAAAACCTGATTGGAAAAAAACTCTCATTTATCTGAGCTGCACTGGAAACAGCGAAACTGAGGGAGAGAATAGCAATTAAATTACGTCAATACACTGATGGGAACGAACTTTGTAAAATACATATAACATTAATGAAAATATATATTAAATTATAAAAATATAATTTTCTGATTCTGACATCACTACGCCAGCAAAAAAGGCCTCTGGTCAGCAGCAGTTTTGAAATACCGCTCTGAAAAAAATTAAGAGACCACTGCAAAATTATCAGTTTCTCTGGTTTTACTATTCGTAGGTATGTGTTTGAGTAAAATAAACAGTTTTGTTTTATTCTATAAACTACTGACAACATTACTCCCAATTTCCAAATAAAAATATTGTCATTTAGAGTATTTATTTGTAGAAAATAACAATTGGTCAAAATAACCAAAAAAAGACCCATTGTTTTCAGACCTCAAATAATGCAAAGAAAACAAATTAATATTCATTTTTCAACAACAAAATACTAATGTTTTAACTTAGGAAGAGTTCAGAAATCAATATATGGTGGAATAACCCTGATTTTTAATCACAGCTTTCATGCGTCTTGGCATGCTCTCCACCAGTCTGTCACATTGCTGTTGGGTGAATTTATGCCACTCCTGGCACAAAAATTCAAGTAGCTCGGCTTTGTTTGATGGCTTGCGACCATCCATCTTCCTGTTGATCAAATTCCAGAGGTTTTCAATGGGGTTCCGGTCTGGAGATTGCGCTGGCCATGACAGGGTCTTGATCTGGTGGTCCTCCATCCACACTTTGATTGACCTGGCTGTGTGGCATGGAGCATTGTCCTGCTGGAAAAAACAATTCTCAGAGTTGGGGAACATTGTCAGAGCAGAAGGAAGCAGGTGTTCTTCCAGGATAACCTTGTGCTTGGCTTGGTTCATGAGTCCTTCACGAAGATAAATCTGCCCGATTCCAGCCTTGGTGAAGCATCCCCAGATCATTACCGATCCTCCACCAAATTTCACAGTAGGTGCGAGACACTGTGGCTTATAGGCCTCTCCTGATCTCCATCTAACTATCAGACGACATGGTTTTGGGCAAAGCTGAAAATTTGACTCGTCAGAGAAGATTACCTTACTCCATTCCTCTACGGTCCAATCCTTGTGGTCTTTTGCAAACTTCAGCCTGGCTCTTCTTTGCTTCTCATTGATGAAGGGCTTTTTTCTAGCTTTACACGACTTCAGCCCTGCCCATAGGGGCCTGTTTCGAACCATCCTCGCCGTGCAGTTCACCCCAGCTGCTGTTTGCCATTCTTTTTGTAGGTCACTTGATGTCATCCTACGGTTGTTGAGTGACATTCGAATGAGTTGACGGTCATCTCGGTCACTGGACAGTCGTTTTTGCCCGCTTCCAGTCTGTAGCTTTGTTGTCCCCAATGTCTGTTGCTTGACCTTGTTCTTATGAACCACCGTCTTTGAAATTTTCAGGATGGAAGCAACCTTACGCTCACTGTATCCCTCTTCCAGTAAAGCCAGAATTGAACCCTTCTTTTCCTCACTCAAAGTTTTTCTTTTCAACTCTTTTGTCATGCTGAATAGTTATTTTTTAATTCAAATTACCTTTGAGGTACTTTTTGCACTGTTTTTGCCATCCAGCTGGTTCTATTGCAAGAGGACAGTGATGACCACAGCAGTGGTTTTTATACTTTTCCTCGTTAAATTCGATTTGGTTCAGGTAATCACCTAATCAGTACCTCATTAAGTAAAATGAGGTGTGCTGTGTTGGAATTTAACAGACACTGGAATGGAATGGCTGCAATACATATAGAGATGCTGATTTAGGAAAAATTAGGAGTGGTTTCTTAATTTTTTCCAGAGCTGTATATTACCAATTCTCCAAGGGTATGCAAACTTTTGAGCACAACTGTAGGTTCTGACCACTGCAGACCGGGAACACCCCACAGGGGCTGCAATTTTGGAGATGCTCTGACCCAGTCATCTAGCCATCATTATTTGGCCCTTGTCAAAGTCGCTCAGATCCTTACGCTTGCCCATTTTTCCTGCTTCTAACACATCAACTTTGAGGACAGAATGTTTGCTGCCTAATATATCCCACCCACTGACAGGTGCCATGATAACGAGATTATCAGTGTTATTTACTTCACCTGTTAGAAAGAACAGACAGGAACAGTATTGGAAAGGACATAAAACATAAAATGTACAGACTAGTTTTTTAACTATATTGCCTTATATTTCAGTGATGGCTTTTATTTTGAAAAAGAAAATCAGTTAGCGATGCTAGCATAATATCTTACTGCTTGAAAAACGGTAATGAAGCCTCTTATGGCCATCACTAATGACCATTCTTTGCCTTTGACAGTTTGATATAGTGACTGAACGTCAAAGAAGGATTGACAAAAAAGACCATTACTTCAGTAATGCCATCCAAACTGAGTTTATTGCTTTATATGGAAGAAAATGTGATACATAGTGCAGAAAGGGCCATATATTTTTCAAAAGATCATAATGGACTGCACCCCAGATATCAGCCACACAGAACACCACAGTGTGATGTTGAAGACACAGAGGAAACTCAAGTCACTCCAGTACTGCAGTTTATGGTTTAAGTAGGATTTCTACCATCCTCTGGTTGATATATCACTGAATACTGTCAGCTAGAGGTTCACACAGGTGGACCAATTTGTTTGTTTGAATTTTAATGTTCACTATGCTGTTCAAGACACACTTGAGGCGTCATGCAGGAACCTGGAACAGACGCTGGGGGACATTGAGAGCCAGGACTTGGTCCTTGAAGTGAGGGCAGCTGTCGTTATTTTTCCAGTTCACATTTCTTCTCCAGCAGAAATGTTGGACTACGCTGTCCATCGCAGGAACACAAATTGACTGTGAAACTACTTGGGGTTCCACCCTGTGCTGTTGAAATGAACTGGACACCTTTTAAACAAAATGCCCATGCGTCTTATTCACACCATTCCAGCTGTGTTAATGTTGGTCCCAAAAAACTCTCCAGGCGGGACAAATTCTTTTTTTTTGCTGCTGACTGGCACATGGGCCCCCAGAACCAGTACGCTCATGCAGGAGACATGCTAACTTTAAACTTGGAAAATTTCAAGGTTTAGATTCAAAGGGTGCATACTGTAAAGTATTGAATCATAATAAAAAGCAATTATATGATTATTTCATTTTATATTGTAAGTATATTTATTCTTAGCCGGGAACCAGATATGTTTGAGCTTTTGCCAAATCCATTGCTACATTAGGAGTTGACAAAAGAGAAGAAATACACTGCTTTTGTTGGCAGTCAGGCTAACAAAAATCCTTAAATTTGAAAACAACATTGAAGACTCATCAAAACCAATTGCTTGCCAGGCTTGATGCTTTATTACAGTATTTATGACAGAACAATTAAGCAGCAAAGCAAAGTTTACGCAGGGTTTACCTAGGATGTTGCTGATTCAAATCCCATGTTACATCTTTCTTATACTGTGCCTAACCAAACCAAGGTGAACTGTGCTGGCCTGGTTCTTCATCCATCATTGCAAGAAACCTGCTGGGAAGGGTTAAAATATCTGGACAAGCACAGCATGGTTTAGGTTAGCTCAAGCCTGCAAATAATATTATTGTTATTTTAGACTGAAAGGGCAGTGTTCATTAGAGAATATGACTTAAAACATTTTGAAATGTAATGTTTTTTCATTTAAAAAAACGTGTTCCTCCTTGGACAAAACATGTTTTATTCTAGTTTAGCACTTAATGAAATCTACCCAACTTTCTATAACATTCCATACAAGGCCTGGAATTGTCCGACTACACAAAAGGTTCTTACATTAATAACAATAATTATCTGCCCAAAATGAAAACACAAACAAAAAGGGAACTCCTTGTTAAATACTCTCATCTTGTTTTTCTTTAAATAGAAAATGTCAATTTTTTCTCTTCTCTCATAATACTAAAAAAAGTATAAAGAAGATACACTGTAAAAAAAACACTTTGGAATCCACTTTTAAAATCCACAAAAAGCTTATATTCATTGGGGTGGTCTCAAAACCACCCATTTCTCTCCCATAGCCATCACCACTCTGAAGGGGATAACAGAGAAGAGAAAAATCCAGCCCCTTCATCCTTTAGAATAATGTTCCACATTCCACCACAACCATTTTACCTTTTATGTGAAGCATGGAAATACTTGCATGTATATTGTAGTCACTTTCTTTCTGAATTGAGACTTTTATAGGTGTTGTCCACTGGGAGGCAGCAGAGTTCTAGCAATCAGAAAAATGTTTAGTCTCTCCACACAAGCTTCCAGAGCCATGGAGAAAGATGAGACGAAACATGACAAGAACACACAGAGACAGACTGTCCTGTTCACTATTCCGCCAGGTGTATATCAATTAATTATATAGCTACTGTAAATGCCAACTAGCTAGGTACTGAATGTGCAGCACCAGATTATGCCTGTGTAGCAAAATCAATTATCAAGCAGTCATAATTGGGAATGAGCCATCATGGTATCCACGCTGGTACCCATCCCTACTCTCTTCTTTCCCTTTTGAAAGATGCCCCTAGACAATGACCCAAGGTCAGTTTCAGAGTCTTTTTTCCAGTCAGGATTCTGGTCGTGATTGCAGGTTGGCAATCTGATCCAAGATCTAAGGGCAACCTCTCCCCAGACGCTTGAGACGTCCTCCTAATCCGCCCATAATCGCTCAAGTACTCGTTATTCATTTCCTCTCATCGTTATCCTCTTCCTGAATTCAGACGCGGGAGCTGATGTAGAGAGAGCGTAGTCGGCGAGCCAGGGTTGTCTCCAGTTCCTCCAGTGGTGAATCTATCCTGGGGGCATACTTCTTGGGCCCTGATCCAGTCCCAGTCGCCCAGCGGGTTACTGGGTTACCCAGGAGCAGGGAGCGGAAGGACTCTCTCTCCAGCAGACATGCCATGTGCTGCAGGAAAAAGCTTTCGCAGAACGAACTTAGTTCTGACGCACCATGGGCCTGACAGAGAGACACACACACACACACACTATGGTTCGATTCACTCAAAACAAAAATTTTACAATTTTGCAGGAGCTATTTTTCCCAAGGTACTGTTTAAAAACCACATGCAAATATTATAGAATCACTGTTATTTCCCTTAATAGAGGGTTGGTGTAAGAGATACTTGTCAAGTGAGACTCCAAAAACATAACGGCCCCCGATAAAAAACAGAGTTAATGTAAAGGCACAGATTGAGGTCCAGAATGGACAGCAAGTGTTAATCTCTAATCCTCACCTTGGCCGTCCTGTAGATGCTGACCGCATTGTCCAGGTTGATGCTCTGGGAGCAGATAATCTCACAGTGTCTCTGTAGCGCCCCCAACTGGAAGATGCTGGCCGCTGACAGTAGCTGAGGAACACCAACCACAGCAGATAAGTGAAAGCTATGTGTCAAGTTTTTAGGGTTGCAATCCTTTCAGTGCTTTTTTGTCTGACAAATCAAGCATGCTGGAATGTTTTAAGCAAGAAAAGAACAACATAATTAAAATGAACGAGTCTGACTGTAATGGTGAACTAGGTTTGTATACTTGAACGTGAAACAGTCTTGGAGAACTATTTAGGGTTTCATCATTGGAGGAAACCTTGCAAGTTCTTCAAGTCAACTCCTTTCAATTGTTCCTCAAATTGATATTAATAAAATCCAAAACTGTTATAGCTTTGGTTGCATAAGTTTGCACATCCATCAACTAATACTTTGTGGAAACAGCTTTTGCTTTGACTAAAGCAGTAAGTTGGTTTGGATAAGTCTGTGTCAATCCAGGACTCTGGATTTTGCTACATTATCCCACTCTCCTTTGAAAATGTGAGGTGACAGCAGATGATATTAACATGATTTGGAATGTGATTGGTTAAATATAAACACACGTACTGTAATATCAACATTATAATGGGTGTGCACACTGATGCATGCAAGTATTTTTTTTTTTACCAACAGAAGATCAGTTTGTTTATCACTTAAATATTGTTGATTACAAGATATTTTTAGATGTGAAAACAGGTCTGACATGATTTGTCTTTATTTCAGCCTTTACATATATAAAAGCAGAATTTTCTAAAAGGGTGTGTAGACAATTGATATTCGCTGTACCTTTGAATAAGTTAGAAATATGACTGGGATGAGCGAAAAGGAATGTGCAATGGAAAGGACACATACAGGAGACCAATTAGTGTTTGAATTCTTACCTCCAACAAGTCAGACACATTGGTCTTCAGTGACTCAGTCCCTCCGCAATACAGGTATGACATCATCATCTGAAGAAAGACAAAAATATTTTGTCAGATCATCCAAAATTCAATATTGCACATACTGCAGTATTATCATATATGATTCTAAATTATTTGTTCATGGATAGGGGAGGGAATAAAGATAGGGAAAAACATCCGTTGCTTGAGCTCCTGTCAAATATTAGCTCAGAAACATTGCAGAGTTCCTGCACTAAATGTATTTCCTACAGCCAAAATTAGTACTCTCACCCCTTTCTGTTAAAGCCAAGCACTGAAAAGCAAGTTTCAAATATATCAGGTCCTGGCTATGAGGATGCCCCTAGCCATCTCTGCACTGGTCTTGGGGCCATAGTCAGGACCGGGCAGAGAATGGATGCCTCTAGGCATCTCTGTGTTTTGTGTCAGGTGTCCCCAATTAGAGGCATCTGGCCTGTGTCCTATTTAGGTTGCTGTTTTTTTGTTCCTTGGGTTCTGGGTTATTGCAGGCCTTTTTACTTGCCTTGGGAGTCTACATCTATTGTTGTTATGGCAGTCTACATACCCCCAGATGCTAATGCTAAGCTAGCAATGAAAGAACTGCAGGCTGCCATTAGCAAACAGAACACCCAGATGGTGTTTTGGTGATTGCAGGGGATTTCAACCATTCAAATCTGAAAACTGTTTTTCCCAAATTACATCAGAATATCTCCTGCCCCACCAGAGGAGACAATACACTAAACAAGGTGTACACAAACATTCTGGAGGCTTACAAAGCCATTCCCCACCCCTCCCTGGGGCAATCTGTCATCTTTCACTATTTCTTCTCCCCAAGTATTTACCCCTCATCAAACACGTGAAACCATCAGTGAGGACAGTCAAAGTGCGGCCAGAAGGGTCAGACTCACTTCTAGAGCACCAGTTTCAACACACACACTGGAGTTTGTTTGCCACTCAAGCCACCCTTGACTCCCATACGGACATTGAAAAATATGTTTCCTCCATTCTGGATTACATCAACATCTGCATCAACAATGTCACCACCCATAAACTAATAAAGACTTTCCCCAACCAGAAGCCGTGGATGAACAGAGAGATCCGACAACTGCTTAAGGCATGCGACGCTGCTTTCAGTCCCGGCGATGTAGAGGTCTACAACTTATCCAAGGCCAATCTAAAAAGGGGCATCAAGATGGCTAAAAATGACCACAAACTGCAGATCGAGGAACACTTCCACAACAACTCCAAACCCCCACGCATGAGTTAAACAGGTTCCACACACGCTTCAACAGGGACAACAAAGAGCCAGCCATTAAAACTGAACCCACCTCCCCCGTCATCTGTCGTCTGCATTGAGCAGGGTGAAAGCACGCAAGGCTGCTGGTCCCGATGGCGTCCCTGGGCGTGTGCTCAGAGCATGTGCTGGGCAGCTGGCCGATGTATTTACCGACATCTTTAAAATGTCAGTGGCCCAGGTGGTTGTCCCAACGTGCTTCAAGACCGCAACCATAGACGCGGTCGACATGCCGAAGCAGTCGACCGCGTCTAGCCTGAATGATTTCCGACCGGTTGCACTCACCCCCACAATCATAATGTGCTTTAAAAGACTAGTTTTGGCCCACCTTAAAGGTGCCTTATGCAGCATTTAACATTTAATGGTATGTAACAGTTATTATCCAATAATAACTGTTACATACCATCAGTTAACGTTAAAAAACAGTCTCTGGCAGAGTGTCAGGACAGACACTATCCCCAGTGCCATAGCTGCAAGTAAAACGTAGAAGGCCGAGACGTTTGTAGGCGTGTACTTCCTTGAAGGTGTGTGAGGTGAAGGCCAATGACAAGCTTTGTTTGGGTTCATGTAGCCTACACTGAACGCTTCAGAAACAAAAATATACAGAAGGAACGCGAGCATAAGACAAAAAAGGGTACATTTTGCATTTGATGGCGAGAGCTGAAGTTTGTGTGAACAGTGATGCAGAGTTGGCTACCTTTCTACTTGACAAGTAGGTTACATCGCCTCATTCAGCTACCTGGCTAGATAGTCAAGGAAATCTATGTGTAAGTTACTTGATGATGACGGAGAAACAAAAATACTACGTAGAAAATCATGCAGATGATGACGGAGAAACAAAAATACTACGTAGAAAATCATGCAATGTTCTTGTTTATTCTATTTGTATGAGCGCAGATACGTTTTAGGAAGGTTTCTCCAAAGTCTTTGGTTGAGACAATAAGCTAACGAGCTAAGTTGTGTCCGAGCAGACACTCCTTGATTCCATTTCTTGCTGGAAAATAGTGTTACAACCTGGTGTTATCTGCAAAATGTTTTAAAAAAACATGCATTGTGGGTTGTTTGACTAAACCTCATGCATAAGCGAATATTGCTCGGAAGAAGCAATTAAATTGCCTTTTAGCTAGATTTAGGCTTGTGCAAACTGGTCAAAGTGCACATATTATTGTTCCAGCTAGCGCTAGCTAGCACAATTATGGTTTTATGTTCGCTAGATAGCCATCAACGAGTCTCTGAATTATGGCAGTGCATCTAACGCAATAGATAGCCCAGATGATGTTTTGATTGGTTTAGCTGTTTACTTTGTTTATTCTGTGTTCCGTAGTTATGGAAAGGGCCCATCAAGTTTAATCCCATTTGAAACAAAAGTCTGTGTTCATTGTTCCAGCATCGATGGGTGGAAGTTTCAAACAGGTCAGTATGCTCATAGTTAGTAATGACAATGTCAGATCCTAATGGAGTTATTGAACCGATATACAACTCACTGCCGATAGGTGGCGTTAAGTTGCATAAGGCACCTTTAAGTCCTGCCTCCCCCCAACACTGGATCCCTACCAGTTTGCCTACCGGTCGAACAGGTCTACAGAGGACACCATCTCCACGGCTCTACACTCTGCCCTGACCCACCTGGACAAAACCAACACCTATCTGAGAATGCTATTCATAGACTTTAGCTCAGCATTCAATACGGTCATCCCCTCTAGGCTGGTCAACAAACTCCATGACCTGGGGATCAGCCCCTCTCTCTGCAACCTAACTTTGGACTTCCTAACCAACAGACCCCAGTCTGTCAGGTTAGACAATCTCACCTCCTCCACCCTGATCCTGGTGTTCCACAAGGCTGTGTGCTGAGCCCTCTCCTGTACTCCCTCTTCACCCACGACTGCGTTCCTGTACACAGTTCCAACACCGTTGTGAGGTTCGCAGACGACACCACGGTGGTAGGCCTGATTAGTGACAATGACGAGTCAGCCTACAGGGAAGAGGTCAAGCGCCTGGCGGCATGGTGCGCTGACAAAAACCTGGCCCTGAACGCAAAGAAAACCAAGGAGCTCATTGTGAATTACAGGAAGTCTAAAGGCTGCAGCCTCGCCCCTTTCCTCATCGATGGTATTGAGTGGAAGCGGTGTCTGCGCAGGGCACACAGGATCATCAGGGACCCTTCACACCCGAGCCAAGTTTGCCCTCCTTCCATCTACTGTAACTCTGCTGAACTCTGTGACCCAGAGAACTCTGTGAACTCTGTGACCCATCACTTACAATTGTACTACTCTGACACTGCCTAGTTGTTACGTGTCTACCTCAGGAACCTCACCGCTGCTATCCCTGCGTTTCAGTTGCACATACACCTTGTGCATTCAATTTGCCTCTTTGCACATTTAGAATTGCCATTGTGCCTGCATTTTTACAGTTGTTACACACGCATGTCTACCTCGGGACCTCACTGTTGCTATCTCTGCATCTCGGGTGCACATGCTACCTTAATACATCACTCCTTCATTTGCCTCGTTTGCACATCTTGAATGACATTTTGAAATTGCCATTTGTACCCAAACTACTATTATCCCACTTGTAACATACACTATACCTATACCTAATAAATGTCTGCCCTCCACTATTTGCCTTATAGAATAATAATAATAATACTAACAATAACAATAGGGTTTCTCCGTAACAATAGGGTATTATTATTATTATTCTTGGCGCCTAAAATGCTTAATAACTCAAAAGGTCCATGGTAAAAAATGCCATAAAATTGCATAATGTTAAGAGTCCACGTGTAACAACCACACAGACCCCCGCCCTGATTCCTCCACCAGGGGTGCTATAGTACACAATTCAATTTGCTCATTTCAAAATGATGCCATTTCCATCCCGTTTGTCCTACAGTGCTGATTTTTTTTGTACCTGCCTCATTTCTCATGATGAACAAAAAATCCTTAAGAACCCATAAAATCCGCCATGATGGATTTTTCTGTACAATGAAAATGTGTCTGAAACTACAGAAATTTTCTTCTCATGAAGCATAAATCCAATTGACTTGTCCTTTGGCATACAGGTGTCTTACACATGCCTCCCTTATATCTTTTCAGGAAAAAGAGATAACTTGCAAAATGGCAGACAAAATGGCTGACTACTGTACATTATATGTATGCACAATGTGCATATGTGCAGTTCTTTATTGGAACAATAACCTATGCACTTCATATTCATTGTGCATCCACATACCACCCCCATATAAGACCATGTGCATTTTTTGGTTGATATCTCAAAAGACGCCAACATGGCAGCTGACAGAATTCTATCCATTTTCAACACAAGCTAATGCTAAAGCTAATAAATGCCTATAAAACTATTTTTCTCCTGAACCGTACATCGGATTTACTTGCCAGTATATTTCCAGACTCTAGGCCATGCATCTGAACAGGGCGGACAATGAAACTAGTTATGTCAAAAATAGACTGAACTATGACTTCACAAAGTTAGCCCTTTATGCTAACTCTAATGACCACTAGCGTTAATTAACTATTAGGCTGTATCTTTTGAACCGTTTGAGCTACAGACATGATACCAACTTTGTTTTACATGTTTAGCTATCCCCAGTTCATATGATGAAATGTTTATTGATTTTATATATGCTAATTAGCGTAAATAGCATTAAATAACTATTAGCCTGTATGTTTTGAGCAGACCTGGACTGGTAATCTGGTATACCGGGCAAATGCCCTGTGGACTGAAGTACTTTAGGGGAATTTTTTTTTTTTTCCAGTGACCGGCCCATAAAGCAGAGCCAGTGGCCCATTGGTTCATTTTCTATACTGACACTGACAGAATGAGCAGGAGCAGAGTAGTTGAAGCGGTAAGCATGGAGTAGCTTCATGATGAACAGGGAGAGACACACAGGGAGGGGGCAGCAGGAGGAGGTAATGTGTGTGTGCCCGTGATGGCGATGATTAAATAAACTAATGTAGATGATAATAATATAATCGTCGTCGCTATCATGAAACTACTGCTGGTAGTCACTCAGTCAATGTCAAATAGCGCAGCATAAACTATTTGTCATTGCTTTTGAAAGCTAGCATATTTCCCTTATGCAGTCGCAACTTTGGCTGACTATTCTAACATTAACCCTTTCCAGCCAGAGCCTTCTAATTTCAGCATCCTAATTCCGATGGGTTTTCTCTTATTATCGCTGCTGTCAAATCACATATTTTAAATCTGAAAACTGACAAAAATACTAGACAAAATTATCTACAAACTGAAATAGTTAGGTCATAATCGGTGGGAATCTTTTTTTTTTATTGTGCGCCTTATGTGATGGAGCAAAATCCCCATTTTCCTGTGGCAATTTTAGACCACGGTCAGAAGAATGGATCTGGTGTCTTACTTTCACAGATTTGACGTTCAAAGTCAATCATTTGGGGTAAGGAAGATGTAAAATTGCTTATTACAATGTTTTTCTAATAGGATCACTTGATAGATTATTATTTGTTAAAAAATAGGTTTTCAGAGCTGAATATTTACCAGCTTGACGTTTGCTAAGTTAGCTTGACTGAAGATATTTGGCCTGCCTTAACTAGCTACCCGCTTACTCAGTTTCTGAATTAATATGTGAGTATTTCTCTATATATGACGATGTAAATTAACTAAATTTGTTTGTGCACAGAAATGGGTTGATAACTGTTAGGTTTGTCACCAGTATTAAGCACATAAATACACAAAATGTAGCTAGTTAGGTACTGTAGCTGCAAGCTAAAACCTGAGCCAGAATGGGAGATAATTCACTTTCTGTTTCACAGTGCTGGCTTGCAAGTACATGTTACATCTAACGTTTTGCATATATAATTTATGAAATGAGGTGTGTATCATCTGTTTGTCTCTATGATGTAAATATTCTTTTAGAAAAGCAAGTCTGATCATACCTAACTACCTACCATTAATCTAAAATAAATCTACAAACTAGGCCACAGTTACAGTCGTCTTCAGTCTGACGTGGTTTTCTATCCTGGCATATATATTTCTAAGTACTACAGCATTGCTCTCTTACTGTACTTGGATAGTTTATTCATTACCAAATCCAAATTGTGCCTATAAGGATGTCATATTATGTTTATGACCACTACTGTATCACTTTCCCTGATGCTTGTGTCCATGTAATAGATGCGCCTATCTAGACACAAGTAACATGTGATTGTTCTGTAAGTCCTTTGTTTTATGTGTTATGGATTTATGAAATAATGCAACTAATTACAGTATATTGTTATACATTTTGTATATGTAGATAAAGATGGATGGAGAGGAAGGTGTTGATGCTTGCTTACTGGTGTATGCAGAGGAAGAGGTCACTGACATCTCTGGTAAAGTCCAGCTCATAGCAGATTAGGATGTTTAGAAATGGGACCATAAAGCTACTGGCTGATTTGTATTGTTAGGGATATATTAGGTCTTTCATTCTGTCTTTCTGTCTCTTGTTCACCTGGACCATGTGATGTACTGTCCACTCTTATGCTTCATTGCACACCAACTGATGACTGTCCACCTGTCTTCTTCCACTCCCAGTTATCATGTCTCTGTCTTCCCTTCTCTCCCTCTCTTAAAGGTTGCGCTCATTTGTTTGAAAAGGTATCTGCTTTTAACTGGAGTTGAGTTCACAGGCATTCTTTTTATTTAGTAGTGAGTTTAAAATCTATGCAACTCTGCTTAGGTTTTCTAGAAGATACTGTTACCATCTGAATCTATAATTTATCTGATTCATCATGTCTCATCGCTCTCTCTCTCTCTCTCTCAGGATGCTATTGTTTCTGAGGGTGTTCAGAGGGCCATGCAGCCTTTTCCACTAAATATATAATACATGCAAATCTCCCTACATTGTTCTAGATCAAAGATACCGGTACTGTCATTATTTAACTCATTCAATTATCATTCTCACTTTTCTCTCTGTCTCCCCCGCTCACTCTTTTTAAAGGTTGCCTTGTTTGAGGAGCAAAATCTTTGCTGTCCATTGGTGTGGAGTTCACAGGCATCATTTTGACTTGTATACTTTATGCATAAAATTTTTTTAAATTATACTTTGACTTCTAGCAGAGCCTTTTCTTTGACAATTCTACTTGAGTATGGAGATTGTGTAGGCCCTACTCCACTGCCACCTCTGATCACCAGGGAGTCAGGAGAGCAAGTGAGTACACTTCGTCCACTTGCAACGGTACACTTGTCCACGACACTTACTACTCAGCTTTGTAGTGGTTTGGGGAACAATACAGTAGGTACGTATATTTAAGGGGACTGCAAGGATGGTGTACTGGTGAGTAATGTTCGACCGATTGTGGTGGGCAGGTCTGGGCCAAAATGCCAGAGGTCCCGGTCCAGCTACAGACACGAAACCAACTTTGTTGCACATGTTCAGGCTATCCCCAGTTCATATGATAAGATGTTTGATGATTTTAGTATGCTAATTAGCATACAAAACGTTAATTAACTATTCTGTAGCTTTTGAACCGTTCGTGACACAGACAGGAAACCAAATGTTTCACACGTTTAAGCTATCCCCACTGCAAATTTTACATATGCTAATTAGCATAATTAGCATTCATTCACTATGAGGCTGTACAGTGGATATAAAAAGTCTACACCCCTGTTAAAATGCCAGGTTCTTGTGATATAAAAGAATGAGACAAAGATAAATCATGTCAGAACTTTTTCCACCTTTAATGTGACCTATAACATGAACAATTCAATTGAAAAACAAACTGAAATCTTTGAGGGGGAAAAATAAAAAACTCACAATAACCTGGTTGCATAAGTGTGCACACCCTTAAACTAATACTTTGTTGAAGCACCTTTATATTTTATTACAGCACTCAGTCTTTTTGGGTAGGAGTCTATTAGCATGGCACATCTTGACCTGGCAATATTTGCCCACTCTTCTTTGTAAAAGCTTTCCAAATCGGTCAGATTGCGAGGACATCTGTGCACAGCCCTCTTCAGATCAGCCCACAGATGTTCAATTGGATTCAGGTCTGGGCTCTGGCTGGGCCATTCGAAACGTTAATCTTCTTCTGGTGAAGCCATGCTTTTGTGGATTTGGATGTGTGCTTTGGGTCGTTGTCGTGCTGAACGGTGAACTTCCTCTTCATCTTTAGCTTTCTAACAGACGCCTGAAGGTTTTGTGCCAAAATTGCCTGGTATTTGGAACTGTTCATAATTCCCTCCACCCTGACTAAGGCCCCGGTTCCAGCTGAAGAAAAACAGCCCCAAAGCATGATGCTGCCACCACCATGCTTCACTGTGGGTATGGTGTTCTTTGGGTGATGTGCAGTGTTGTTTTTGCGCCAAACAT
>JACXGI010001146.1:7578-39936 GCA_016801175.1 Esox masquinongy
TCTCTGCGGACCATGGCTTTTGCTCTGAGATGCAACTAAGAAAATGTCAGGAAAATCCTACTAGAACTGCTGAACTTTATTTGTGATTAATCAGAGTCACTTTAAATGATGGCAGGTGTGTAATGACTTCTATTTAACATGAGTTTGAATGTGATTGGTTAATTCTGAACACAGCCACATCCCCAGTTATAAGAGGGTGCACACTTATGCAACCAGATTAGTGTAAGGTTTTTATTTTTCATTTTTCCCTCTCGAAGATTTCAGTTTGTTTTTCAATTGAATTGTTCACATTATAGGTCACATTAAAAGTGGAAAAAGTTCTGACATGATTTATCTTTGTCTCTTTTTACATCACAAAAAACTGGCATTTTAACAGGGGTGTGTAGACTTTTTATATCCACTGTATGAACTGCATGGCTTTTGCCACTGGCCATTTTAAAAGCGTATAAGCCAGTAATTCTAGTATCTTACTACTTGGAATAGTCATAAGAATTGAGCAATTGCTAGCAAGACTGAAGACAAACTTTACACTGCCAAAGCTATTTCATTTCAGGGCACAACAATGTTCGACATTGATGCAGTAACTATCAATTTAGTGACGATAAATGACTGTTTCGTCCTGCGAAAAGACAAGAGAATTGTGAAAGCTCCTCCTTTTTTACTGCGCAATGAGTTGTGGTCTACGTTAGTCCAACAAGCATGAATGGGTGCATCATTCGAAAATCCACCAGAGGTACAGAGGTGGGAGAGGTACAGGTTCAGTAGGCCCAGCAAAGTTTACCTATGCAGTCTGCTGGAACCACACATTAGGAAGCACACTTAATGTAGCCAAGCCTTGACCACTGTTCAGTCTGTCTGCATACAGTAGCTCAGCGTTTCTTTGCATGTAGGACATTCTTGTACAGTGTTGGTGATGCAGAAGGCCTTGCGAAGGCAACTGCATGCCAGGAAATAAGGGTGTGCCTTGCTCTAAAGCAGTACCTGAATATTTTCATCACTTTCCCTGGTCATCTTGAAACACAAAGGAGGCATTTTATTCAATTGCAGGTATGTGACCATTAAAATAAATGTAAAGTAGCTTACAGGTTGACAAGCATCTGTATTAACATAATCCTCTTTTTCAGACTTCCCCAATGTTATAGGCACAATAAACTGTACCCTTGTGCATGCCAGTCCCCATCTCGACCTGTGGATGCAGACTGTGTCAATCGGAAATCTTTCCGTAGCCTATACGTACCGGCATCTACTGGGGGCATCTGTCCACAAACAGTCAGGCAGTATAGTAGCAATTGGATTTGGATGAAATGTGCACATCTGTACAAATAGATCAAATAAGTTTTGATGCCCACACTTCTTTGGTTTTAAATCCCGTTACCCTGGCAGTTGTTCACAGAAATGTCAATTTCAGTGTCTGCCTCACACAAAGTAGTAACGGTACTGTACAGAGATAATGTTTCACTTTACCTTATCAGCACAGATCAATCAGAAAAAAAATCTGTTATTTCCTTTCCTAACTAAGTATGTCATAGCACTAACATGTAGCTGCAGAAGGCCTATGCAAAACCAGATTTGAAACCTCACGCAATGTCAAACCCAAAGTTAAAAATATTATTCTGGAATGTGAGCAATGTTGAGATAATTCTGAACTGGAATTTACATTTTGAAAAACACCACTGCATCAACTCTTCTTAGTCATGCGTAGCAATTTAAAATGAATGCTCTGCCAAGCAAAGTGTGCCACATCATTGGTGACCCTCTATGCTGTCAGATGATCTGCGATGGCAGTTGCCTGATATAATAGATGTGGCCACATTCTTTTTTGGCTATTAAGTTGGCCCTTGTTGAGATGTAACTGGTGAGAATGAATATAGGCCAAGGGTTACTAGGTCATAAAGGGTTCAAGCCTCACTGAATTAGGCTAATTAACAGTATATGCAGTTATGTCAGTTCACATAAGTTAACCTAATAAATCTGATATCATCTAGCCTGATAATATAGCCAGTCTTATCTAGTGACCTGAATGGTCATTTATTAAAAATTAAACGATGAGTAGGCTAGTATGACTTATGCATTTAATCTGTTCAGCAATTTTTTTTGCAAAGCTACTCCCTCGCCTTGTCAATTGCGGCAGTATTGCCCTTTTTCGTGATGACTCCTTTAAATTCTTCATAAAGTCCCATCAGCAGGGTTTGTTCCGCTGTAGAGAAGATCACCACTCTAGTTTTCGCTTCTTTTTTGCGACATAGTATCTTCTTTTCGATGATCACTTGTTCTGGGCTGCTTGTATGCTCTGTGCGTGTGCACAATGCAAGCTTGTTTAAGCCAGGTTTTAGTTAACTTTGTCAAGACACGGCTAAATTGTGATAATGGAACGGCTTGAGCCTTAAGTGGAAGTTGGCATTTATTCAAGCCGGGCTTTTTTAATTAAGCGCGGATTTCATTAGCGGCATTGATGGAATACCCCCCAGGTGGCTTAGTTGCAATGCAGTCAGTCATTCCACCCAAGACCTGACTTACTAATAACAAATATTTGATTGACAAGATGTATTGAGCATTACTACACAAAATAAATATTTTTTTTTACAAGTAACATGTATGATGGTTTTACTTTGCAAGAATCTGCAGCACAGATTAATAATAGAAATACAGTATTATTTATTTTGGCAATTTATTTTGTTTTCTATTCTGCATGACTATAGGCTGACTCTGGAAAACAAATGCCTATTCAAACATTAAAAATGCAGTTTGCGTTTGTACTTAAATAATTTTTCCTTGTTGTTACTATGGCGCTAATGTCTTGAACAAAATATGTAACTAGTACTCAAGTACTTTTTTGACCAAATACTCTTTTATTCTTACTTGAATAGTTTTTTCTGGTGGTACTTCAACTTTTACTTGAGTATATTTTAGGACGAGTAACAGTACTTTTACTTAAGTACAGATTTTCAGTACTCTACCCACCCCTGTTTGTTGGGTAGTATTGTAAATATAAGCACAGGGTTCCTGCTGCTCCTTAAAAAGTCTTAAAAGTCTTCAAATAAAATCAGGGAAATTAAGGTCATAAATTGTCTTAAATTTATCGTAAATCTGCTGTTGGTATTAAATTTGCAGATGGTGCGTTTAAGACTGATGGAGAAAATTGTCACGCACAGTGGCACGGCAGATAAAACGTGTAATTAGCGTGTACTTGATTAAGTTAGAATTAGACAAGAGACTCCGTCATTAATTTACTTTTTACGTTACATTAGCTAGCTACAGATGTTGACATCTGGCTGCGTGTCATCTTTTTGTTGTCGTCAGTAGTTGACTCTAGTCACATTATTATTATAATTATTGGTCTGAAATTTATGAAATCCTGAAAGGCTTTCACTTATTGGGCTTTTTCAGACAATTACAATTCCAAGTTTTAGATGGAAGAGGAAATCGACTGTAAGACCATGAGTTGGGCTGAAAAGGTTTTATCATAATGCCCCATGTATTCTTTAAATAGAGCAACTAGTACTGTAGTAGTTGTCACATTGTCATTATTCATTATGGCCACATAGGAGGTATTGAATGTAGAGACACAGCCTACTTAGTACATACAGATGACAAATTAAAGGGAAAACCTAAAGAAATCAAGGGTTTATGTAATGCAACCCTACCATACAAGTGCACTGAATTGTTCAATAAAGCAATTAACATCCTATCATGCTCTGTAGAATGTTTTTTGAAAGAAAGGTGTTCCATCCCTCCACTAGAGTTCCACAGACTTACAGAAACTATGCCAAGATGCATTGAAGCCGTTCTGGTGTCTTGTGGTGGCCCAACACCTTACTGAGACACTTTTTGTTATAGATTGAAGATAAATTACAGGAAAAAGCTATGTAATGAGGAGTTTATGCACTGCAACCCTACTATAATATCCCTCTCTGTGTTGTTCTCAACAGGCTGTTCTTCCTGAAACAGTCTAATCACGTCCTGCACTGACATTCTCAGTCACCTGGGAAAGAGTTACTATTGTTTTTCCTTGCATATTCCAACAATGCACGAGTATCACAGTCATCGAATGCACGCTTTCGACATACATTTCCAACCCTATTTAGTGATGTCTGTCCCATGGATCTAAATGCAGATCTAATTTTTGCCACTGTTCCTATTGAAACATTAGCTGGTTGAGCAGTCTTTGTGAATGAAGCCCCTGCTATCCGTGCCATCCAATTAATTAAACCTCCTTCAAAGTGACAAAGTGACATGGCCCAAGTACTGTTCCAATCCAAAGAATGCAAGTTACCAAGAACGCCTAAAATGTCCAGAAGTGTTCTTGACCTGCACCTTTTTCGAGGATGCATGGGTTTGTAACTTGGCCAGCGAGAACGCATCTGATATCCCAGAAGTCATTTCAAAATGCCAGGAGTGCCGAACAAACTTCACAATTCTAAGTTTTTACTTTTCTTATTTCAGGTAAATGGTACCTTTAAATCAGCATCTGAAAAAAATGTGACAAGTTCTATATCGTGAAGCTTTGCCCATAGGGGCTTTGCTCCTATTGGTTTACCCCTCTGCCAATAGGCAGTCACTGAAAATTTAAATATGCAAATCACACCTCTCATGGCCATGTGCCCCATGGCTATAAAAGAGGTCGTCATACTCTGTTCTGTCTCCCTTTTTACTTCACGAGAAAAGTTTAGTATGCAATCAACGGTGATTCCCAGCAAGCCAAGGATGGCTTCACCTTCTTCGACTGCTGGAGCGGTCTCTTCTAGCCAGGCTCCCCGGCCGCCGACTTCACTGTCGGCCTGCCAGTGTAGCGAGCTGGACCCGGCGGTCGACGTGCATACACTGTGCTGTGCGTGTCTGGGTCCGCTGCATGCTCGCGACGGCGCCATCGAGGAGCCGGTGTGCACCGCCTGCACCGTCCTCCCTTTACAGGTGAGGATGGACAGACTGGCGTACTTCGCCGAGGAGGTCCCTCTCGCCGACGTCCTCTCTCTCCTCTCTGAGGAGGACTCCTTTCAGGAGTCGGGGTCGGAGGCTGAGGGGACTGGCCCGGTTTCGGCTCCGCCCACCTCTGGAACTGTTCTCCCCCGTTCGGCTGAACGGGTGCGGAGTTGTTCCGACTCTTCCTCTTTGGAGGAGGAGGTCACCCCCCGAAGGACAGGAGTGTCAACCCCCCGGCAGTGAAGGAGGCAGTGAACTTCTTCGCTGCCATCTCCGCTGCTGCCCGGCGCCTGGGCATTTCGATGCCGGTGCCCGCGCTGGAGGAAGGGGAAGACCTCTTTGAGGCCGTCCGCTGGACGCGGGCCCGCCGCCTGACACCGACCACGGTGCCGGAGGTCCCTTCGCCGACCACAGCGCCGGATGTCCCTTCGCTGCGTAAGTACGTGGAGGAGGCGTAGGTGGCCCCCTTCATGACCCGGGGCACGGTCAAATCCCACCTCGCCTTCACCACGGTGGAGGGTCGGTTAGAAATGTTGAGTAGGGGCATCCCGCCCCTGGAACCCGCACTGGCGACTTTCTTGGTCCCGGGCCTGAGCACCTGGAGCGACAAGCGCCTGGCTCTACTGTCCGTGAAGGACCATGTCTCCGCCAGCCTGGCGGAGAAGCAGTACGCCCTGTCGGTGCAGTCCCTCACGGCCTGCAACAACGTGGGCCTCCTAGCAGTGGCTATGGCCGGGATGACTGAGGGTGGCACCTCGTTGTCCCTGGCTGAGGAAACTCACTCAGGCTAACTCCCTCTCGGTCGGTTGGGTGATGGCCATGTCTGTCGTGCAGGTCAGGTACCTAGGGCTGGCGCTGACCTCCCTGAAGGAGCCGGAGAAGATGCCTTTTCTTAACGCTCCGCTGCAGGAGGACGAGCTCTTCGACGCCGCGGTCACAGAGGCCCTGGTGCGCCAGAAGAAGGACAGGGAGGAGCGGCTCCATCTGGGTCCCCTTCTGCCAGTCTCTTCTTCCTCTGCGGCGTCCGCTGCCCCCCGAGGCTTCGCGGAGGCCTGGAGGTCAGCTGCGTCGCCGTACTCAACATCGCCGTGCCAGGTCGACAGGCGCATCGGAACCGAATGCGGCTCGACCGGTGCAGCGTGAGCTGAGGGAACCTCGCCCCCCGAGGTTGTCCCCTCCTCCTCCTTCCCGCCGGCAGAACGAGGGGGGCCGGAAGGTCCTGCCGTTCAAGAAACGTCATACCTGACTCTTTGGGGGGGGAGTGTCCCTCGGACGCTTCCCCACCCTGTGTGCGTTTGGTGGGGAGCTCCTCTGTCGTGGTGAATAAAGATGTGTGTGCACCTTATTTACCAGTGAGTGAGCCTTCATTGCAGAGGGCTGTTGCCCGGGTACGGTTAGTGAGCGGTCTTCCTGCCCTCAGTCTCTGACTGAGGGTGGCGGTCTCCGACTCAATAAGTCTGTGGCTTCCCATCCTGCCGCCACTGGGGTGGTTGGCGGAGGTGGGGGCCCGGGCAGGTTTCTGTTGGGCGAGGTGGAGTTCTCTGCTCGCCCCACTGAGGTATCAGGCCGGCCAGGCTCGGCTGCGCCACCTGCTGGAGCCTCTATCTCCATGGTTACGGCTGTAACCGATGGGGAGATGGACGGCTCGGCCCAGGTGACGCATGCGTCCTCCTCTCCCTTTTGGGTTGGCCCCACCTTGGGCGGGTTGGTTGTTTGCGGACGCACCCCCCGCGGTGGTCGGGGCAGAGAACGCGTACAGTCAGTGGCTGGCCACAGTTCCCAAGCTGAGTGCTCGCCCGCTCTCTCTGTTTTACTCAGAGTGGCGTCGGCTATGCACTCGCCTGGGGTTTGCGGTGAACTGGAAAAAGAGCGCTCCTCAGCCCAGTCAATCGGTGGTGTTTCTGGGGCTCCAGTTATCCACAGTGTCTATGAGGGCTCGCATATCCGAGGCGCGGAGAGCGGCCACTCTGCGGGCCCTGGCCCACGTCCGGCCGTTGCGCACGGTGTTGGTGTACGCGGTCATGTTGCTGTTGGGCTTGATGTCTTCAGCCCACGCTGTGGTTCCGCTGGGCCTGCTGCACATGAGGGGCCTTCAACGCTGGTTTGCCCATCTCGGTTTGGATCCGGTGCGTCACCGGCGACGGTTGATCAAGGTCCCGAGCTCTCTGGAGTCGGACCTGGCGTATTGGAGAGACCCGCACACTCTGCTGCGTGGGGTTCCCATGGGCAGAGTGTCGGTTCGGGTCCCGGTGTTTACGGATGTGTCCCTGACGGGCTGGGGCGGGACGTGCCAGTCGCGTTCAGTCAGAGGGGTGTGGTCTCCGTTGGAGCGCCACATCAACAGGCTGGAATTATACACGATCAGACGCGTGCTGCTGCACTTCGCGTGTTGGACGTGTTGGTGTGGTCAGACAATCGCACGGCAGTTGCTTACGTAAACAGGCAGGGCAGGGTCAGGTCTCTGCCCCTCCACCTGTTAGCGGTGCAGATCTGGGAATGGGTACACATGCACCTCAGGTCTCTGAGGGCCCTTCACATTCCCAGGGAGCTCAATGTGGGTGCGGACTTGCTGTCTCGGGGAGGTCCCCGGGACGACGAGTGGCGTCTTCATCCCAACATTGTGGCCGAGGTCTGGAGACACTCCGGGGAGGCACAGGTGGATCTGTTTGCGTCCCGGGAGGATGCGCACTGCCCCCTGTGGTTTTCTCTTTGAGCGCAAGACAAAGGGGCGTGGATGCGTTGGCTCACCGGCCGTGGCCGAGAGTACTGCTGTATGCGTTTCCCCCTTTACAGTGCATTCTTCCTGTCATGTCTCGGGTGCGATCGGAGGGGCTGTCGCTCATCCTGATCACCCCGTTTCGCCCGGGTGCCCTGTGGTTTGCGGAGGCGGCCCAGATGGCGGTGGGGATGCCATGGCCGATCCCTTACCGCCACGGGGCGTTGACACAGGCGAACGGCTCCATCGGGACGTTCCCTGTGCTGGGTCAGCCGCTACGGGCCTGGCTCCTGAGAGTGGCAGGCTGCTGCGGCGAGGACTGACTGAGGAGGTAGTCGCGACCATTCAGGATGCGAGGGCGGCCTCCACGTCGGCTAACTATACTAGCCGTTGGAGGATCTTTGCCCACTGGTGTGAGGACGCGGGGGTTGACCCCCTCTGTTGTGACGTGGGCACTGTCCTGTCGTTCCTGCAGCGTCTGTTTGAGTAGCAAAGATCCCCTGTCACGCTCAAGGTGTACCCATGTGCGATCTCGGCGTGTCATGAAGGGTTCAATGGAGTGTCTGTATTTAGTCATCCCTTGGTCAAACAGTTTCTGGCCGGGTCCTGCCGTCTCTACGGCCGGTGGCTTGGCGGACGTTGCCACAGTGGGATTTGGCTTTGGTTCTGGAGGCGCTGTGTGACGCGCCATTCGAACCGATTGATCAGATACCGCTGAAGATGCTGTCCCTTAAAACTGCGTTTTTGTTGGCTCTGACCTCTGCTAAGAGGTTCAGTGACCTTTGTGCGCTGTCGACGCAGCCTGGCTGTCTCGCCATCAACGGCGATGGTAGCAGGGCTGTGTTGCTCCCTAACCCGGCCTTTCTGCCCAAGGTGATCAAGGCGTTGTTTCGTTCCATGAAGATGGTGTTGTGGGCGTTTTCTCCCCCTCCCCATGCGGGAGAGAGGGAGGAGAGGTTGCATCGTCTGTGTCCGGTGCACGCTTTGGCGCAGTATGTGCAGCGCACGGCCGCAGTGCGGACCGCGCCCCAGCTCTTTGTGTGTCACGGTGGCCCCAAGGTGGGCCAGCTGTTGTCGAAACAGCGTCTGTCTCACTGGTTGTGTGAGGCGATTGATCTGGCCTACAAGTCACATGGCACTCCTACGCCTAGGGGGTTTGGGGCCCACTCCACGCGTGGGGTGGCGGCCTCGGCCGCTTTGTTTGGGGGCGTGGGGGTGGAGGACATCTGTGCTGCTGCGTCTTGGAGGACGCCATCGCCTTTTGTCCGGTTTTACTTGCGTGACATAGCTGCAGGCACGCTGGCTCACTCTGTGCTCAGTGTGGCTGAGACTGGGGTGTGAGTTGGATCCGTTGGGCTACTGGGATGCTGCATTTGACATGGTTCCGCCCGATGCTCCGCTGTGTCTGTGCAGTTTTTAGTGAGACGCTCGCATTATGTGTGCTTGAGTGTCTGCGCCGAGTCCGGGTCTCGGCGTGTTCTTTTGGGCTGGCCTCGGACGCTCCGATTCAGTCTAGACTGATTGAGGAGGTACCAGTTGGGTTGGTGCCGTGTGTGCATTCGTTTGGGGCTGTTTCTCAGTGCGCAAACGTATGTGCTTTGTGTGAGCGGGATGGAAGCGGCTCGGTGTTGTGGTTTTTCCACGCCTGATTGGGCACTTATCTCGTTGGTGGGGTAGGAGACCGGCAGGGAGTACATCTTGGGCTCGCTCGCTTTGCCCTAAACCAATAGGAGCGAAGCCCCTATGGGCAAAGCTTCACAATATAGAACGATAGTTACTTTCGTAACTCCAGTTCTATGAGTGGAGCGTCACCCATAGGGTTCATACCCTGACCGGTCACTGACTGCTTTTCTCGTGAAGAAAGGTATGTCGGGACACAGAAAAGAGTATGACGACCTCTTTTATAGCCATGGGGCAGATGGCCATGAGAGGTGTGATTTGCATATTTAAATTTTCAGTGACTGCCTATTGGCAGAGGGGTAAACCACTCAGAACTGGAGTTACGAAAGTAACTATCGAAATGGGCATTGTAGTCGCTGAATATTTGCTTATTTTATTTAAGAAACGGCTAATTTGTAAATTTGCTGTGACTTTTCGGTTAGCCAGCTAGCGTTATTCAGTTCAGTGCAGTGGAGACGCTAGTTGACGTTAGCTAAGTTAATTACCGGTAGAGAGAGACAGCTTTTTTAGCTTTGTAGTTGAGTTTCACTTATAAAAATGTCATATCAATCATATGAATATGGCTATAGTCTCCATACAACTTTCTAGCAGTCATATTCACATTAATATTTTATTCAGGGACTGCTGAGGAGATTACAGCCCTCATAGAGTGGAGGGGGCGAATGAGACCCTTTTCACTGGGAAGAGGAATTCTTCCAAAACTGGATGGGAGTGAGTAGAGATTATAAAGATTATAATTTTGGCAAATATTACAGGTTCACTTAAATACAAAAAAGTCATCCTAGCCATGATAGTTGAGGTATGATGGAAATTGTGGTAGCAGGTGGGAAATAGGCAACTGCTGCTGCCAGCCAAATGGCATTTTATGTAGAACAGTAGTTTTCTCTTGTTTCTTTTTCACTAATTTTTACTCAGTAGTTGGAATTGCCTAATATTTATCAGTTTCCCTTAATAGCCATGTGAATTTACTGTCCTGATGTGACTTCCAGTCTAGCCCAAAGGTTGTTGCCAGACACCTCCTGCTCATCTGCACAATCCTCTGGATTGTCACCCTCTTCCTCATGCTGAGGATGGTCCTCCACCTACAAGATGTCATCCATAGAGAGACAAAGGTTGTGGAGAATGCAGCAGGCAGCAACTACCTTGGGCTCAAACAGAGGATGCACTTCGATCCCTCAGAAAGATGGATCTCCATCGGGTTTTCAACATGCCAAACGTGCGCTTGATTACGCACCTTGCCTTAGTGTGGTGGCTGTTGAACTGGACCTTTTGGTGTAGAAATGTTATACAGTTACATTATTTGGTAGTGTTTTTATTTAAGTCCACTACCAAGATCTGTTTTCATAATGTCTAAGTCTTAGATCAGTGTTGAAAATAAAGAGTACTTGATAGTGAACTCAGACTTTTGGAGCCCACTGTGTTTGTCTGTTGGCAACCTTGGATTTAGGTCCAGTAAATATCCCAATCAGCTACAGGCTATCGAAATGGGGTTATGACAGCCACAGGATGCTGCAGGCATGGATATCCACCATCTTCTGAAAATAATCAAGTTTGATTTTGTTCAATAAAGGGTTTTAGACCATTATTCCACACTGTGTTGTTTATAAATATTCATAACTGATAATTCTAAACACCTTAACTCATTGTGAAGTGGTTGATTGTCATTGCTATACTGGGTAATTAGTGGTCCAAGATGATTTGGATCTTTTAAAATTGTTCTGATTCAGCCTGTGGAATTGGAAACAAGCAGTTGCCAATAGGAAACTCCAGTAAGGCATTTACTTCATGAGATGGTTGGGGTTTCCATGTAAGTTTTCAACTTAAGTAAAATGGTTTGGTTACTATTCCATCACTTACACTGAGAAAGACGAGTGCCAACATGATGTAGCCTTGCCATCCTCCGTCTCATTCTGGCCCTCTGGATCAGGTGCCTTTGCTCGGCTGCCTCCTATACAGCTCCGAAAAAAATTAAGAGACCACTGCACCTTTTTCTTTCCTTTCCAAAAAAGTTGAAAAGGAATGTTTTGAGTGAGGAACAGGAGCTGTATATATATATATGTCTAATCGGTTTTCTTGACTATCTATTACCTCTTTTTTCCGCTGGTAGCTCGTTAATGTACTTGTGAAATTCACGAGGTACTAACGGGAAAAAGCTGAGGAAAAAGAGGCTAAATAGATGAGGTACATATGAGGCACACAAATATATATCTATATATAGAGGTACAGACAAGGAAATTCACACGGGAGCATCATAACACTTTTTACGTTGAATAGCATTTTAGTACGCATCCTATGAAATTAGTGAAATGACAAACACTCGTTTTGAGTTTATCTTTAACTTTATGAAGCAGTAGGAGCCTACATTAAACACAAATGTAATACACAAACACAATACAGCAAAAGTGTATCAAATGTTGCGCTGATAATGCCAGTGTTTTCATGCCGCTGCTTAAATGATCTGTGCCCAGCAGCCCAGGGTATTGTGCAATAGCCAAGCACATATGCATCTCAATCTAGACAGGTGTGTTCTGTGTCCTCGCGATCTTGCAAGACCATTCCCACAATGGTGGTACTAATGTCTGGGAATCAGTGTGGGGTAGAATACAACCTTGTTGTTTATACAGAGGTTGAAATAGGAGTCTGTATGTTGAAAGATGGAGCCTGTATTTTGACCACTGACCTGGTACTGTCAGGTCCTGAATATGATGACAGGGATGTGTTCATGGTGGGTTCTGGCAGTGCAGACCTACAGTGTGGTTTAGGGACACAGGCTAAGGGTAGAAGAACACCAGTCTTCTTAACTCCAGCGCAAGTCATATGTAACTGGGAGGTAGACAAGATTCTTTAGAGATTGTGTACATTTTGTGTGGTGAATGTACAGCCAAAATATTACTGTTAACTTTACTGTGCCAATACTTATGGAGGGAACTGTATTTCCTAGCTATTACATAGGCACTCGTATTGCTACTGGTGCTATAGCAGCCCACAGGACAGCTATCCAGCCTGCTTCGCTATGCCACCGACCATCTGCCTATAGCAGCTATTTCACACCTGCGTGCAGTTGGCCCCCCACCCAACGCAAAACTTTGGTAAAATAAGCTGAATCGTTTGTACTCTGTTTGTGCTGTTAAAATTTTCGTTTGTGCTGCTATCATAGATTAAAGAATATTTTATAGGTCATTCTGAGGTCACTCAGCCCCCCAACATCCTCAAAAATCAACAAAAATACTCTCATTTGTTTGTGCTTCGTTTGTGCTGGTTTGTGCTGTAAAAAAATTCATTTGTGCTTCTTCGGTATTTTATATTAGACATTTAATTATTGGTGATGACGTCACTCAGCCCCCCAACATGCTCCAAATTGAGTCAAAATAAGCACAAACAAAAGTTTAATGGTACAAACCAGCACAAATGGAGCAAAAACAATTGAGCCTATTTTGCTGAAGTTTTGCGTTGTGTGGGGGGCCAAGTTCACACAGGTCTGTTTAGCTAAATATTTATTATAGTGAAAGACGTTTCCATTGTACTATAATTATTTATGTAGCTAGTTAACATACTTAATGTCCATTTTAAAAACAAAAAATAGGATGTTAGTTTCAAGCAAAACACTTATGTCAATGGGCTTTCCAACATTCTGAAGCCTACTTTACCCTTCATGCTGGTTGCTAAGGTAAACAATGAGCGTCACTGATTACACAAATCTGTCTTCTATACTGTACACACTAGTGCACCTTTGCGCCCAAATACAACCTATACGGATAATAAATACATTTCAAATATATTTTTGAAAACATATTTGGGATACATTTTAAAATAACAAAAACTGGCCAATTAATGTATTTAAGGAAATGTAATTAATACATTTAGAAATATATTACCAAATGCACATAAAATGTATCAGAAATGTTGAAGATGCATTTGAAAATGTATTGGAAAATACATAATAAATATATTGTACATTACATTTGGGAAATATATTTTTGAATACATTTAAAAAATGTGGCATTTAGCAGGCTGTGTCTTGAACCCGTGATGTGTGGCTTCTAAGTCAAGTTTGCTAACTACTACTCCAAACAGGGATGTCTGTTTCAGAGGGTTGAGTTATGGTCTTACGTTTGAGTATATTGGTGACTGCTGAGAAAGATGAAATGCATTGTGTAAATGTACATCTATAAATATATATGAATTCAACACCTAAAAGTGATGCCATCAATACTTCGCTAATGATGAACATTTTGAAAGTGTTTGTGTTTTCACAAGTGCGCTGCATTTGTTCAGAAAATCCAGTCCTATTATTAGCTGTAATAAAATATTGATTTCAGCAAAAAACCCATCCCTTGGGTTACACCTAAGGGACCCCACAGTCCTTGCCAGGCCCAATATCCACTAAAACCTGAGGTCTCTAAGGAAATAACACCTGTGCTTAGCTGTAAAAGAGATCTTAGTCTCAGTTCGCGTTCCTTGTTGAAATTACGGTAAAATCCTTTTCAGGTCTGCTATGAAGTGAAAAAATATAACAGGTCTTACATGAATGTCATTTTGCACTGTGAACATTAATTGGTTTGATATACATTTGGACAAAATGTAAATGTATTTATACATTTTGACATACATTTCGGAAATAAAAGGTGAAATACATTTTGATACCTGAAATGTAAATTGAATAAAGTTAAATGTATGTATACATTTTTAAAGACATTTCAGAAATAAAAGATGAAATACATTTTCATACCTGAAATCTATTTTGAATAAAGTTAAATGTATTCGACCAAGGGCGTAGGAGTGACTAATATTGGGGGGACACATTTAACTAAGTGTGAATGTTAATGTATTCACCAAAATGTCTTTTTAATATGTAGTTATATGTGTTTTTCCACTTCTAGTTCCATTCTCTTTGTCCATGACTACGTTAGATATAGACACACTCTGGCTAAAGAACGGCGTTGGCATTATTTACCAATGATGTGTGAATAGGACCAGTGCAACCGACACAGTTTCGTACAGAGGTAGTCTGGTTGAAAATACTGGGGGCGATAATTGTTTCCACAACGCTCGCTTGCAATACTCATTATGTCTGGATAGGTTGTAGCCAAAAGATAATTACCCCAAACGATGTTGTCTACTCAATATGCTTTCTGTACCGATGCCTTGCGGGTGTTGATAGGACTCAAGCGTTCAGTGTGAAAATTCCAGTTTGACTTTAAGGAAGTAGTATTTTTTGAACATGCAATAGTCCTAACTAGCATTGGTAAATTATACCTTGTGTGACTTTTCTGCATGGTGGGACTTTTCAGCTGGAAAGCTTTTCAGATAGACGATAATGTAACCAGAGTGCATTTTTAAAATGACTAATACTACAATGATGTTGGTAATATCTCAGTCAGGTATGTTAGTCCCTCTCTCTCCCTCGCTCAGCCTACCTTTCTGATCCGTGCTATTGTTATGACTGCCTCTCTCCTGAATGAAGTAAGCATATACAATACAATCCTAAATTCAGCTGCTGTCCTGCTATCAGAGATCCTATTTAATGACTCTGATTGATTTACATGATGACGGATCAACAGTCTCTTGGCGTGGCACTAATCAGTGATGTGCCTGTTGATTTGTGGCCTCTCTCTCCCTCCTTGCTTGTTCATGTCTATCACTTTCCTGCCATGATCATACATAGCATGAACCAAATTCTTAAAATATTGAACACACTTTAGTTATATCCAGATGATTCAAAATAAACTGAAGAAAAAAAAAGCCAACTTTTGTGTGTAGATTATTACCTTAGCTAGAACCTTAGCTAATTACACTCCATTCTTGACTGGTTGTGGCTCGTCCACTACTGTGCTAGCTACTTGCAGACCCTATGGTGAAGACTAATATCACTTTTTCACTCAGCCATAGGAACTACTCAGTGTTTTCTAGCAAGCAAGCTACTGTAACGTTTGTTGAATTAAACTTGAAAATAACGATAGCTAGCTAACTACGTCTTAACTATTTTTTAGCCAGAAGAAAGCTTATATTTTATCACATTCATTCGTTCTATAGCTATGAAAATGTACTGATGTTTATATACGTTGTACTTACTGTGAAAACAAAACTTATAGCTACAGAAATTCACTTAGCCAGTCTACACACACTGCTCGTCATGAAATGAATGAGAATGTTGGATGTGACAAGTTCCAAAGCGTCATTTTTTCAAAATAGAAGTATTAAAAAAAAGCAAAACAATATTATTGGGGGGCACACTTTAACCCGTTTCTAATATGTGGGGGGGGGACATGTCCCCTCCATCCCCCCCGGCTCCTACACCCTTGTATTTGACATATATTCATCATACATTCTACATTGCAAAAATATATTTATTTTCCGTATGGGAAAATACAAGCACACACACTCAATCAAAATGCTTGAGTATCAAGAACATATCATCGCATATAAACGTGTAAGCCTATATAACATTCAAACTCTGTTATAAAACACAAACAACGTTCATTGACTTTGACTATATGACAATTACTTCCCATCCAGTAACGTTATATGTTGGCGCCGTTCAAATAGTAACGTAATTTACATGGCTAATAAAGTTAAGGTTAAGTCAGGTTAAGTCAAAAGATGATGATTTGTTTGCCTGTTTAGGATAAAATAACGATTGGCCACTCCATACACGGACAATACACGGACTGCCATAGGCCTCCGATTGCCATTAAGGTCTCCCCATCCAGTCAGCGAAGCACCCACATAGGCTGGAATGTGAGAGGAAACACTGTCCATGGGGACTGCGCATCAGAGAGCGCTCATCTTTCCATGTTCAAGTCTCTGGATCACCAGTAATAGACGAAGACGACGCACACGGTTGAGTCGTAGTAGGGCAAAGGCCCTACTACATCAGGCCCAGAACGGGACATGGCAGAGAGCACCGACACTATGCTGAGAGAATGGAAGGTTTAAGCGCTGCCTGTAATGCACAACTCTTACGTCCAACACACGGGCCAAAAAAGGCTGAGTCTATCTGGATCCCCAGATAAAACATCACCTAACTTGGCTACTTAGCATAAATCTCCTAATTAACTGCTAACCCCAGATAGAGAGATACTCAATCAGAGTGCATAATGGTGAGCTCACCAAAAACAAGAGGTCGTCTTTATAAGAAAACACTCTCATATAACATCCGCTCGCTATGGAGTCAAACCCCGGTTGACCGCATGGCATACAGGAATGCTCACCACTGACCCAATGAGGCCATTGAACAATTCCACTCAGAATGCGCAGACACAATCAGTCTGAGAACAACCTGTGGAACCATAGCTATGTTTCATTTATCATGAGATGTGTGATCTCCTTTTAGGGACCTGTCGCATTTCTCCAATGACTTTTGTGAGGGGCAGGTGGGCAAGGAATATGATCGCATAGCCTACATATAGTGAGCCTCCACAGCGCGACCTGTAGCTGTCCGTGGTACTACATACTGTGGAACAGCTCAAGATGGGCTTCCCTAGAAAGGGAGGGGAATCCCCATTTCCTACTATCACATTCTTAGAGGCTGACTTGACTACTACAGCCGTAGCAGTGACGTCAGTAGAAAGCAAAAGTATGGATGGCTAAGGAAAAAAAGGCCAGAGGAAAATTGATTAATGGAGGTAATCTCCGTGACAGTAAATCAGACGAATCATCTCCCTTGGGGAGTGAGAAGCAGCAGATCTGGTCACAGACACACAACTCATATTCAAGTGGGGGCAACACGCTGCCGTCGTCTGCACTCAAGAATAGTTATCATGGAAAATAGCTCTTTAATTGAGGAAGTAAAACACGAAACCTGGACTGCTGTCCCGGGAGAGGGAGGTGCCGGGAGAGCACCTACTCTTCTCTCATCTGTTAAAACAGGCCATAGCCTCAGATACAGCGCCGCATAACAGACCCATGATGGAAACAAGTGCATATAGCAAATATGTTTCACAGGCTCATTAGAGCAGTGAGGGACAGGTAGAGGCGACGTCGGGGAATAACAGCATTAACCATTGATTTTCCCGCGTCCTCCACAGGTGCACGAGTCAGACCCCGCTACCTCAGCAGTCTCTTCAGCAGAATGAGAGGGCAAGGCTGCCCCTAACTAAGCTATGTTAAGCAGCACCACGACCACGACGAGAGAAAGGAGTTGTCCGCAAAGAGAATAAGCCCTGCCTCTACCCGCGGTAACATGGGTTTATTTTGGGAGAGTGCCAATTGCTAGAGACCGGCACAACAGCCGCGAATGGCGGGGCCAGTGTAGGGATTCCCACAGACACCACAACCTCTCTCTCCTCCACTCCAGGGAAAAAGCAGAAGCCCTTCAACGGAATGCGGAGAGTTAGGCTGCCTCCCTGAGGCCCACCCCAAATTTCTCAATGAGAGAAATGCGGGGGGGCGAGATATTCAACATATTTTAGGTCAGGCAGCGCCTTCCCACAAATAGCTACTTGTACAACACTGTCTACCCGCCATGCTCTGTAAGATACTGAGAAGCCCGGCACAGAATGAATGGGGTAGGGTGGAGCGGGCAGAGTAATCACAGATAACTCGGCCTCATCACCTGAGCATTAGGGAAAAAACAAGCCCACCTTACTCCCCAAAGGGGGGGGGGGGCTCATCCTGCTGAGTCCAATGGAACTACTCATCCTTCCTTAGACAAGTTTTCCTCCTAAGAGTAATCTCCAGAGGTCTCAGAATCTGAGACCAAGGAGATGTGGTCCTCTAAGGGGACTTCTTCGTGGAAAATGCACCCATCTGCGCTCACACTCTCCAGTGGAGATCTGAGCACAGACGGCGCATTCAGGGGAACTGCAGAGGCCATCTCAGGTGGGATGGAGACCCAGGCACACCAAACAGCAGTCCTGGAGTTCCCAATCCGCCGACCTCGAGGCGCAGCATCAGTAGGGCATTTCTCAACTAAAACTAACTAAGAGTCAGCAGAAGAAAGAGGACAGGTGAAGGGGCTACCCCTTCTAATATAGGAGGAGCTGCGCTCCCATTGCCTGGCGCTTGTGTACATTACATTTCTCAGCTATTGGTTGCTTTGCAACCGGGGTAAACCACTAGAAGCAGAGCTCCTCTATGGGGCGGAGCTCCACGATATAGAACTATTCACAGTTATATTGCAATGGACAAACTGCACTGACAAGGAACATTTCGATTTACAGTAGTTCACATAGAGTAGTGGTTGGCTAATCAATTGTCACTGTTTTCTAAAGAAACGAATGAGGCATGGAGTGATTGGAGTCATTGTTTTTCATTATAGGTAGGGTATAGCTACTGTATTAGTAAGCCATCTACAGTAATCCCTTTCTAATTTAACGCATTGAATGTAGTGTTGCGATCCTGTTATACATGTTGTTGGTTTGGATGTAAATAGGTAATGTTTCAAGCATTGTGGAGTTTTGACTAATTGGTTTGACAATGCAGGAAGTCAACAGACACCACATCTCTACACACGTACAGTGAGGGAAAAAATTATTTTATCCCCTGCTGATTTTGTACGTTCGCCCACTGACAAATAAATGATCAGTCTATAATTTTAATGGTAGGTTTATTTGAACAGTGAGAGATAGAATAACAACAAAAAAATCCAGAAAAACGCATGTCAAAAATGTTATAAATTGATTTGGATTTTAATGAGTGAAATAAGTATTCAACCCCTCTGCAAAACATGACTTAGTACTTGGTGGCAAAACCCTTGTTGGCAATCACAGAGGTCAGACGTTTCTTGTAGTTGGCCACCAGGTTTGCACACATCTCAGGAGGGATTTTGTCCCAGTCCTCTTTGCAGATCTTCTCCAAGTCATTAAGGTTTTGAGGCTGACGTTTGGCACCTCGAACCTTCAGCTCCCTCCACAGATTTTCTATGGGATTAAGGTCTGGAGACTGGCTAGGCCACTCCAGGACTTTAATGTGCTTCTTCTTGAGCCACTCTTTTGTTGCCTTGGCCGTATGTTTTGGGTCACTGTCATGCTGGAATACCCATCCACGACCCATTTTCAATGCCCTGGCTGAGGGAAGGAGGTTCTCACCCAAGATTTGACGGTACATGGCCCCGTCCATCGTCCCTTTGATGCGGTGAAGTTGTCCTGTCCCCTTAGCAGAAAAACACCCCCAAAGCATGTTTCCACCTCCATGTTTGACGGTGGAGATGGTATTCTTGGGGTCATAGGCAGCATTCCTCCTCCTCCAAACACGGTGAGTTGAGTTGATGCCAAAGAGCTCGATTTTGGTCTCATCTGACCACAACACTTTCACCCAGTTCTCCTCTGAATCATTCAGATGTTCTTTGGCAAACTTCAGACGGGCCTGTAAATGTGATTTCTTGAGCAGGGGGACCTTGCGGGCACTGCAGGATTTCAGTCCTTCACGGCGTAGTGTGTTACCAAGTGTTTTCTTGGTGACTACGGTCCCAGCTGCCTTGAGATCATTGACAAGATCCTCCCGTGTAGTTCTGGGATGATTCCTCACCGTTCTCATGATCATTGCAACTCCACGAGATGAGATCTTGCACGGAGCCCCAGACCGAAGGAGACTGACAGTTCTTTTGTGTTTCTTCCATTTGTGAATAATTGCACCAACTGTTGTCACCTTCTCACCAAGCTGCTTGACGGTGGTCTTGTAGCCCATTCCAGCCTTCTGTACGTCTACAATCTTGTCCCTGAAATCCTTGGACAGCTCTTTGGTCTTGGCCATGGTGGAGAGCTTGGAATCTGATTGATTGATTGCTTCTGTGGACAGGTGTTTATTATACAGGTAACAAGCTGAGATTAGGAGCACTCCCTTTAAGAGTGTGCTCCTAATCTCAGCTCGTTACCTGTATAAAAGACACCTGGGAGCCAGAAATCTTTCTGATTGAGAGGGGATCAAATACTTATTTCACTCATTAAAATACAAATCAATTCATAACATTTTTGACATGCGTTTTTCTGGATTTTTTTTTGTTATTGTGTCTCTCACTGCACAAATAAACCTACCATTAAAATTATAGACTGATCATTTCTTTGTCAGTGGGCAAACGTACAAAATCAGCAGGGGATCAAATAATTTTTTCCCTCACTGTATAACGTGCAAAAACACCCGCTGTTTAATTATAGGTGATGACGTCACCAGCCCCCCAACCTGCTCCAAATTGATTCAAAATAGGCTCAATCGTTTGTGCTCTGTTTATGCTGGTTTGTGCCAGAAAAAATTTCATTTCTGATGTGGTAATTTTTTTGATGTTAACCCTTTAGACCCCAATATAATGCTATAATGCTGCTGTAGATTACTGAGATTTCTCAAAATAAATAATATTTTATCACACATTTCAAACAACCAGATATAACACAAAAACAAAAAAATATATAGTTGCATTGCAACAATGGACGGGGTCCTCCAATATGATGAGTATAGGAAAATGGCCTGGTGGCGTACACTAACAGAATGAGACTGTCAGATATACAGTGAGGGCAAGATGTTTTTGTGAAGCATTGTATTATTGACAACGTAGACGTCATTGTTCAACATATTCTTCCTGATCACACTATATGGGGAGATGCATGAGGCAAAGGACAATGAGCATAGAGGGAAGCAGATATTTACTAAACAAGGAAACAATAAAAACAACAGGATGTAGAACACCATAGAAACTGTACAAAAAAAGATTAGAAATGTGTATGAAACAATAAAAACAACAGGAAGTAGAACACAGTAGAAACTCGATGAAAAACTAAAAATCTAGAGATGAAACAAAATAAAAACAACAGGAATAGAAATATACTACACACCATTTAGAAGTAGTTCTAAAAACAAACAGGGAATAGTGTAAGAAGCAAATTGGAATTGAGAAGTCAGTGCAAAAACTAAGAAAGGGCTAAAAAAATAAACAACAGTATAAACTGTATAAAAAAAACAAAACATTTATGGAAGTAACAAAATAAAAACAATAGGAATAAAAATATAGTACCCATCATAGAGACGTAGTTCAAAAAACAATCAGAAAAAAGTGTAAGGAGCGAAATGGAGTAGAGAAGTCTAAGGGCAAAAAAAACGTTGCAAAACGTTAGATGTAAAATTTACTAGCAAGCCAGCACTGTGAAACAGAAAGTGAATTATCTCCCATTCTGGCTCAGATTTTAGCTTGCCGTTACAGTACTGTACATAACTAGCTACATTTTGTGTATTGACTTGCTTAATACTGGTGACAAACTTAGCTGTTATCAACCCATTGCTGTGCACAAACAAATGTAGTTAATTTACATCGTCATACAGCTCCGGAAAAAATTAAGAGACCACTGCACCTTTTTCTTTTCTTTCCAAAAAGTTGAAAAGGAAAGTTTTGAGTGAGGTACAGAAGCATTCAATTTGCAGTGGTCTCTTAATTTTAACCCTTCTGTTCCTCACTCCAAACCTTCCTTTTCGACTTTTTTGAAAAGAAAAGAAAAAGGAGCAGTGGTCTATTAATTTGTTCCGGAGCTGTATATAGAGAAATACTCACATATTAATTCAGAAACTGAGTAAGTGGGTAGCTAGTTAAGGCAGGCCAAATAGCTTCAGTCAAGCTAACTTAGCAAATGTCAAGCTGGTAAATATTCAGTGCTGAAAACCTACTTTTTAACAAAATAATAATCAAGTGACCCTATTAGAAAAACATTGTAATAAGCAATTTTACATCTTCCTTACCTCAAATGATTGACTTTGTACATCAAATTCTGCGAAAGAAAGACTCCAGATCCAGTGGCGTCGCTAGACCTGGGCGTCCGGGGCTATAGCCCGGGATCTTTTATGAATAGCCCCGGATCTCAAATTGACCAAAAATAATAATAATTTAAAAATAGCCCCTGATCTATTCATCTATAATTCTGATCGCGCATTATGACAATGTAGACGTGTAGGCCGCTTGGATGTACATCAAATTTTCCCCCAGCATGTACAGTTGTGTTCAAAATAATAGCAGTCCAACATCACTAACCAGATCAATCACTGTTTTTGGTAGAAATTATATTTCGACATGGCAAATAATTTACTAGTAGGTGTAGTAGAGTAATAGAAAACCAACAGACCCAACAGTCATGACATGCATGCTCCTGATTCTGTGTAATTGAATCATTAATTGAAAGGGGCGTGTTCAAAATAATAGCAGTGTGGAGTTCAAGCAGTGAGGTCATTCATTCTGCGAAAAAACAGGTTTCAAACAGGTGGCCCTGATTCAAGGACGAAGGCAGCAAATGTTGTACATGCTGGTTATAGTGCATTTCCTTCTGAAAATCTGAGTAAAATGGGTCGTTCCAGACATTGTTCAGAAGAACAGCGTACTGTGATTAAAAAGTTGATTGGAGAGGGGAAAACATATAAAGAAGAGCAGAAAATGATAGGCTGCTCAGCTAAAATGATCTTGAATGCTTTAAAATGGCAACCAAAAACAGAAAGACTAGGAAGAAAACGGAAAACTACCAATCGAATGGATCGAAGAATAGCCAAAATGGCAAAGACTCAGCCAATGATCAGCTCCAGAGTGATCAAAGAAGATATAAAGTTACCTGTGAGTCCTGTAACAATTAGAACACGCCTATGTGAAGCCAAGTTATCGGCAAGAAGCCCCCGCAAAGTCCCACTGTTGAAAAAACAACGTGCTGAAGAGGTTACAATTTGCCAAAGAACACATTGACTGGCCTAAAGAGAAATGGCGCAACATTTTGTGGACTGATAAAAGCAAGATTGTTTTTTTGGGTCTAGGGGCCGCAGACAGTTTGTCAGACGACCCCCAAACACTGAATTCAAGCTACAGTACACTGTGAAGCATGGTGTCGCAAGCATCATGATATGGGGATGTTTCTCATACTATGGTGTCGGGCCTATTTATCGCATACCAGGGATCATGGATCAGTTTGAATACACCAAAATACTTCAAGAGGTCATGTTGCCTTATGCCGAAGAGGAAATGCCCTTGAAATGGGTGTTTCAACAAGACGACGACTCCAAACACACCAGTAAGCGAGCAGCATCTTGGCTCCAGCCAGACCAACAAGATTAAGGTTATAGAGTGGCCAGCCCAATCCCTGGACCTTAATACAATAGAAAACTTGTGGGGTGACATCAAAAATGCTTGTGGAGTGACATCGAAACCAAGAAATGCAGAGGAACTGTGGAATGTAGTCCAATCGTCCTGGGCTGGAATACCTGTTCACAGGTGCCAGAAGTTGGTCGACTCCATGCACACAGATGTGAAGCAGTTCTCAGAAACAGTGGTTATACAACTAAATATTAGTTCAGTGATTCACAGGAAGGCTAAATCTTCAAGCATTTTTCAGTTTATACAGTAAATGTTTCGAGTTTGTAAAGACAAATGCAGACACTGCTATTTTTTGCCGGACCGCGTAAGCGGAGCCGGCTAAGAAGAGCGAATGTCTCTTATTGAGTGAGCGAGCAAGCATGCGAGCGACCTACCCTTGTTAAATAGTGTAGTGGTTAGAGAAGCGGGCTTGTGAACTATAGGTCCCAAGTTCGTATCTCCTCGAAGATACGAACTCGGAAATGTTAGTCAGTTTAACACAATCCTCAATTGAGCCTAGCGACTGCTGAAACGTGTAATGCCGTGGCGTAGTGGTTAAAGACAGTACCTCTCATGTGGAGGACGTAAGTTCGAATCTATTGAGAGCAACGAGATTATCAATTATTTCTGGTAGATTCCACGATTCTCTCGTCTTTTCACTCGATGAAAAAGTTAGTTATCGTCGCCTTTATTGATAGTTATTGTATAAATGTCATTCACGAAGTACGTTGTTTCGCCAGGAAAAAAAAAATATGTTCTTATGCCATGAAATGAAATAGCTTTGGCAGACTCGCTAGCAATTGCTAAATTCTTATGACTATTCCGATAAGTTAGTAGATACCGGTAAAGCTTATTACTGGCTAATACACTGTTAAAACGGCCAGTGGCAAACGCTATACATAGCCGCTATTTGGGGTGGAGGTAAACTTAGTAAGAAACGTTAGTCAGTTTAACTGTATCAATGTCATTCACGAATGGCCAATTAACTATTAAAACGGCCAGTAGCAAAAGAGGATTTGTTCAGGATAGAGACAAGAGGCTATACTGACCCCCGGCAGATGTACAGCTCTGTGATGTAGCGGTTAACCACACAGCCTTTCACATGGGTCACCTGGGTTTGAATCTCGAGTTAGCAACACTTTCTATTGCGGGCCAGCTGAACTAGGCTTTTCTGGTTTCTTGTTTTGAACAGCCTAACATTCATTTTTCTTCACTTTCTGTAAAGTAATAATATATTTGATAAAAAAAAAATTCATGTTTTTTTGGAGTGGAATGTGAGGTGTTCCCAGTGCATTTGCGTGTATGGAAATAAAAGCTATTATGAGGATTGTGAGCTTTACTCACTTTTTAAACACACCGGTATTATTTCGAACACAACTGTGCATTCAAAACCCTTAACATTCTGTCCCGGGGGAGTGGGGGGTGGCTAAGCCCCGAATGTATTGTGATTCTAGCAACACCTCTGTCCAGAGCCATTCTTCTGACCGTGGCCTAAAATTGCCACAGGAAAATGGGGATTTTGCTCCATCACATTAGGCGCACAATAAAAAAAAAGGTTCCCACCGATTATGACCTAATTATTTCAGTTTGTACCTAATGTTGTCTAGTATTTATGTCAGTTTTCAGATTAAAAATGTGTTTTGACAGCAGTGATAATAAGAGAAAAACCATCGGAATTAGGATGCTGAAATTAGAAGGCTCTGACTGGAAAGGGCTAACGTTAGAATAGTCAGCCGAAGTGGCGACTGCATAAGGCAAGGGAACTATGCTAGCTACAAAAGCAATGCCAAATAGTTTATGCTGCGCTATTTGTTATTGACTAAGTGACCACCAGCAGTAGTTTCACTTTATGATAGCAATGACGATAATATTATTTTATTATCATCTATATTTATTTATTTATTCATCATGGGCACACACACACTACCTCTTTCTGCTGCCCCCTCCCTGCGAGTCTATCCCTATTAACCACAAAGCTACTCCATGCTTACCGCTTCAACTACTCTGCTCTTGCTCACTCTGTCCCTCGGCCCTGTCACGCTGTGCCTCCTCAGCTTCCTTGTCACATGCCTGCTCCTCTGCCAGGTTTCCATGATCACCTGTTGCTGCACAATGTAGGGTGCAGTATATAATGAAGCTACTACAGCAAACATGTCAGTTTTTTTGCACATGTAGTGGCATCCGCCTTTAGAGTTTTATTTCTTTTGGCCCACAACTTCTCCGCACCCCCTTTTGTTACTTTATTTCGACACCCTCATCCACAGAGTTTTTGCTCTGAGCCACCGCATATGACACGAGAAACAGTTGACAGTGGGGGGGGGGGTGGGGCCTAGTAAGAGATGTGATCGGGCCTGCCCAGTGTCAGTATAGAAAATGAACCAATGGGCCACTGTCTCTGCTTTATGGACCGGTCATTGGCAAAAACATTTTTTTTTGCCGGACCGCGTAATTGGAGACGGCCTAGAAGAGTGAATGTGACTGACTGACTGACTCTTGTTAAATAGCGTAGTTGTTTTAGACACGGACTACGGATCAATAGACTCCCGTCACAGTCATAACACATTATGCCTTAGGGTTTGTTCAGGACAGACAAAAATGTCGCTGGCTACAACCTTCAGTAGCTACGTTATAGGAAGCCTAAAAGTAAAACTGTTTTAACTTTTCAAATTATGTATTAGGATTTGTTCAGGATAGACAACAACTTCTCTGGCTACACGATTCTCTCGTCTTTTCACTTGACGACAAAGTCAGTTAACCAATATTGATAGTAATTGTCAGTCAGTTATTGACATTGTCAATGTCATTCACGAATGGATAATAAGCTGTTAAAACGGCCAGTGGCAAAAGCCATACCGTTCATAGATGCTATTTGTGGTGGAGGTAAACTTAATAAGAAATGTTAGTCAGTTTAACACAATGCGTAATGGTATCTAGTGAAATATTACTGGCTAATAAGCTTTTAAAACGGCTAGTGGCAAAAGTCATACAGTTCATAGATGCTATTTCTGGTGGAGGTAAACTTAATAAGAAACGTTACTCAGTTGAACACAATGCTTCATGGTGTCTAGCGACATATTGAAACTTAGCTTGATGTTAATGATCTAATGTTGAAATGCCTCTCAGCAGATGTATCGCTCTGTGGTGTAGTGGTTACAAACACTGTACATGGGAGACCCGGGTTCGAATCCATGGTGGGCATCAACTATCATCACTTTTTATTGCGGGCTGGCCGAACTAGGCTTGTCTGGTTTCTTGTTTTCAAGTTATACAGCCCTTAAAAGTGCCTCGGCCCACCGGGCATGCCAGATTGCCCGGTATGCCAGATTACCAGTCCAGGCCTGTTCAAAAGATACAAAGTTATTTAATGCTATTTACGCTAATTAGCATATGTAAAATCAATAAACGTTTAATCATATGAACTGGGGATAGCTAAACATGTAAAACAAAGTTGGTTTCATGTCTGTAGCTCAAACGGTTCAAAAGATACAACCTAATAGTTAATTAACACTAGTGGTCATTAGAGTTAGCATAAAGGGCTAACTTTGTGAAATCATGGTTCAGTCGATTTTTGACATAGCAACTAGTTTCATTGTCAGCCCTGTTCAGACTTATGGCCTAGAGTCTGGAAATATACTGGTGAGTAAATCCAATGTACGGTTCAGGAGAAAAATAGTCTTAAAGGCATTTATTAGCATTAGCTTGGGTTGAAAATGGACAGAATTCTGTCAGCTACCATTTTGCAGTCTTTTGAGATGTCAACCAACAATACATATATTGTACAGTAGTCAGCCATTTTGTCCGCCATTTTGCAAGTTCTCTTATTCCTGAAAAGATTTAAGGGAGGCATGTAAAAGTGTGATGGCAATTCCATTGATAGGAACTCTTAAAGTAGTAAGTACAGAGACAAAATTCTCTTGGCACAATTAACAGTTTATTTACAAATAGAGAGACGCATCAAAAGCTTACAGAATAATCCTCTGAGGAATCTCTGTGTTAAATACATGAACAGTCAGTATTTATTACAGTTAAAAGGGGTGTGGTAAGTTACTGCCCAGCTGTCTTATGTCAGACAGGTTTTACCCAAAGGGTGGGCTGTCCCCCCCCCACATGGGTAACCTTTTCAACTCTGAAAAGGACATACAGCATCTGAACAAACAGATACTCTAATGGGTTATACAGATAGGCAGATTTACAAGTAACCCTATAATCTGCTGATACCAGTCAATAATGACCCTAAACAAATACCAGATCCCCCTCTCCTATATTCCTTTTCTTATCTAAACATGCGGACTCAGTACCTTTAACTAGTAACCCATTTATGCATGTATAGGACTAAGTATACATCAGTTCAAGAATGTCCATAACAAAAACACACCTGTATGCCAAAGGACAAGTCAACTGGATTTACGGTTCATGAGAAGATTTTATTAGTTTTGGACAAATTTTCATTGTAAAGAAAAATCCATCATGATGGACTTTATGGGTACTTGAGGCTTTTTTGTTCATCATGAGAAATGAGGAAAGTACAAAAAAAAACAGCACTGTAGGACAAACGGGGAGGAAATGGCAAAATTTTGAAATTAACAAATTGAATCGTGTACTATAACGCCCCTTGTGGAGGAATCGGGTCGGGGTCTTGCATAGCAACAATGGACGGGGTCCTCCAATATGGTGAGTATAGGAAAATGTTCTGGTGGGGTACACTAACAGAATGAGACTGTCAGATATACACTGCGGGCAAGATGTTTTTGTGAAGCATTGTATTATTGACAACGTAGATGTCATTGTTCAACATATTCTTCCAGATCACACTATATGGGGAGATGTATGAGGTAAAGGATAATGAGCATAGAGGGAAGCAGATATTTACCAAACAATGAAATCATAAAAACAACAGGACGTAGAACACGATGAAACTGTACAAAAAAAAGAGTAAAAATGTGTATGAAACAGAATAGAAACAACAGGAAGTAGAACACAGTAGAAACTGTATGAAAGACAAAATCTATAGATGAAACAAAATTTAAAAAATGAATAAAAATATACTACACACCATTTTGAAGTAGTTCATAAAACAAACAGGGAATAGTGTAAGAAGCAAATTGGAATTGAGAAGTCAGTGCAAAAACTAAGAAAGGGCAAAACAAATAAACAACAGTATAAATTGAATAAACAAAAGACAGAAAATCTATGGAAGTAACAAAATAAAAACAATAGGAATAAAAATATAGTACACCATGGGGAAGTATTTCAAAAACAAACAGGGAAAAGTGTAAGGAGCAAAATAGAGTAGAGAAGCCACTGCAAAAACTAAGGGCAAAAAAAATAAACAACAGGAAGAATAAACAGGGCATCTGCAGAGTAATCCCCATATGGTGAAGTGGATGTAAGTAATTAAGCAAAAGTAAGATGTTGGCAAACAAACAATATAAAAAGGCAATATGAAACTAGCAGTACATTTCCTGAAGAAAATGTGCTGTGCTTGCTAGCTACCCTACTCCTTCAATTTGCTTCGATTTCAAATTCAGAATGCCATTGAATATTGCCACTTGTACCCACACAACTGTTGGTCCCACTTGTACATATATTATACTTTATACTTGTACATTTCCTGTAAATATGTAAATTTTCCACTGCACATTTAGAATTGCATTTGCATTAATTCTACATCCATACATTCCTCTTGTACATACATATACTTAATACTTTTTCTGCCCTCCTCTATTTGCACTTCTGGTTAGACGCAAACTGCATTTTGTTGAACTGTACTTGTAGTGTTCAATGACAATAAAATTGAATCTAATCTAATAGCTGTTTTAAAAAGTATTTATGGTTCAAAATAGTGTTTACTTATCGAAAGGTTTGGAGTCTGTATTTTAGGTAGGTAGGTTCAAGAGATACTGTTGGTGAGGGTAATTAGCATAAATTAGCATACATGACATAGTTAAAGTTCTTAAGTGTTACCAACGACAGGTCTCGTGTCTGTAGCTCGAATGGTTCAAATTATACAGCCTAATAGTTAATTAACACTAATTATGCTAATTAGCATATGTAAAATATGCAGTGGGAATAGCTTAAACGTGTGAAACATTTGGTTTCGTGTCTGTGTCATGAACGGTTCAAAAGATACAGCCTAATAGTTAATGAACGCTATTTATGCTAATTAGCATACGTAAAATCGATAAACGTCTCATCATATGAACTGGGGATAACCTAAATGTGTAAAACAAAGTTGGTTTCGTGTTTGTAACTCGAATGGTTAAAAAGGTACAGCCTAGTAGTTAATTAACGCTAATTTCGCTAACTAGCATATGGGAAATCGATAAACGTTTCCTAATTTGAAGTGAGGATAGCTAAACTGGTGAAACAAAGTTGGTTTCCGGTCTCTAGCTCGAACGGTTCAAAAGATACAGCCTAAAAGTTAATTAACGCTGATTAGAATAAATAAAATCAATAAACGTTTCATAATTTGAAGTGGGGATAGCTAAACTGGTGAAACAAAGCTTGTTTCCGGTCTGTAGCTTGAACGGTTCAAAAGATACAGCCTAATAGTTAATTAACGCTATTTATGCTAATTTAGCATACTAAAATCATCAAACATCTCATCATATGAACTGAGGATAGCCTAAACATGTACAACAAAGTTGGTTTCGTGTCTGTAGCTGGACTGGGACCAAAAATCTCCTCTGGCATTTTGGCCCAGACCGGCCCACCACAATCGGTCAGACTTTACCCACCAGTACACCATCCACGCAGTCCCCTTAAATATACATACCTACTGTATTATTCCCCCAAACCACTACAAAGCTGAACAGTAAGTGCCGTGGACCAGTGTACTCACTTGCTCTTGACTGACTCCCTGGTGATCAGAGGTGGCAGTGGAGTAGGGCCTACACAATCTCCATACTCAAATAGAATTGTCAAAGAAAGGGCTCTGCTAGAAGTCAAAGTATCATTTCAATTTTTTTATAAAATGTTAGTATGTATAAAGTATATAAGTAAGTCAAAATGGTGCCTGTGAACTCCACACCAATGGACAGCGAAAATCTCCTCAAGCAAGGCCACCTTTAAAAGAGTGAGAGGGGGAGACAGAGAGAAAGGTGAGAATGAGTTAAATAATGACAGTACCGGTATCTTTAATCTAGAACAATGTAGAGAGATAGTTGCATGTATTGTATACTTAGTGGAAAAGGCTGCATGGCCCTCTGAACACCCTCAACAACAATGGCATCCTGAGAGAGAGAGAGAAAGAGAGAGAGAGAGAGAAAGCGATGAGACATGATAAATCAGATAAATTATAGATTCAGATGGTAACAGTATCTTCTAGAAAATTTAAGGAGAGTTGCATAGATTGTAAACTCACTACTAAATAAAAAGAATGTCTGTGAACTCAACTCCAGTTAAAAGCAGAGACCTTTTCAAACAAATGAGGGCCACCTTTAAGAGAGAGAGAGAGAGAGAAGGGGAGACAGAGAGAAAGGTGAGACAGAGACATAACTGGAAATGGAAGAAGACAGGTGGACTGCCATCAGTTGGTGTGCCATGAAGCATAAGAGTGGACAGTACATCACCCTGTCCAGGTGAACAAGAGACAGAAAGACAGAATGAAAGACCTAATATAGGCCTAACAGTACAAATCAGCCAGTAGCTTTATGGTCCCATTTCTAAACATCCTTATCTGCTATGAACTGGACTTTACCAGAGATGTCAGTGACCTCTTCCTCTGCGTACCTCCGTAAGCAAGCATCAACACCTTCCTCTCCGTCCATCTCTACCTACATATACAAAATATTTTTTTGGAAAGGAAAGAAAAAGGTGCTGTGATCTCTTTATTTTTTCCGGAGCTGTATATAACAATAAACTGTAAGTAGTTGCATTGTTTCATAAATCCATAACACATAACATAAAACAAAGGACTTACGGAACAATCTTTCACATGTTACTTGTCTCTAGATAGGCGTGTCTATTACATGGACACAAGCATCAGGTAAAGTGATACAGTAGTGGTCATAAACATAATATGACATCCTTGTTAGAAATCAGCCGTTTCGTATAGTGGTTGAAATAATGATCGCGTACCCGGTCGTCAAGGGAGAGAGTAATTCAATTATTTGTTGCAGCATTTGATGGTCGATTATTCATAATGTTACAGGCTCAATACTCAATCTCACAAACTCGAGCTCTTCTCACTCAATCTCAAAGAAACTTCCGGTTGTCCTCACCTTTATAGACATCCCAAACAGAATACACATTAGCCCACTGGCTATTTACTGTCGTGCTTTAAATGAACGTGACTTCCTGTGTACGGATAAACAGATGGTCTTTTGTTATCTAAACATAAAGAAGCATACATTCATACACTGCAACATCCTTATAGGCAAAATTTGGATTTAGAAATGAATAAACTATCCAAGTACAGTAAGAGCCATATTGTAGTACTTATAAATATATATGCCAAGATAGAAAACCACGTCAGACTTAAGATGAATGTTGCCTAGTTTGTAGATTTATTTTACATGATGGTACAGAGAGGGAAAAAATTATTTGATCCCCTGCTGATTTTGTACGTTTGCCCACTGACAAAGAAATGATCAGTCTATAATTTTAATGGTAGGTTTATTTGAACAGTGAGATAGAATAACAACAAAAAAATCCAGAAAAACGTATGTCAAAAATGTTATAAATTAATTTGCATTTTAATGAGTGAAATAAATATTCGACCCCTCTGCAAAACATGACTTAGTACTTGGTGGCAAAACCCTTGTTGGCAATCACAGAGGTCAGACGTTTCTTGTAGTTAGCCACCAGGTTTGCACACATCTCAGGAGGGATTTTGTCCCACTGCTCTTTGCAGATATTCTCTAAGTCATTAAGGTTTCAAGGCTGACGTTTGGCAACTCGAACCTTCAGCTCCTTCCACAGATTTTCTATGGGATTTAGGTCTGGAGACTGGCTAGGCCACTCCAGGACCTTAATGTGCTTCTTCTTGAGCCACTCTTTTGTTGCCTTGGGT
>JACXGI010001146.1:40036-63242 GCA_016801175.1 Esox masquinongy
CATGGCCCCGTCCATCGTCCCTTTGATGCGGTGAAGTTGTCCTGTCCCCTTAGCAGAAAAACACCCCCAAAGCATAATGTTTCCACCTCCATGTTTGACGGTGGGGATGGTGTTCTTGGGGTCATAGGCAGCATTCCTCCTCCTCCAAACACGGCGAGTTGAGTTGATGCCAAAGAGCTCGATTTTGGTCTCATCTGACAACAACACATTCACCAACTTCTCCTCTGAATCATTCAGATGTTCATTGGCAAACTTCAGACGGGCCTGTACATGGGCTTTCTTGAGCAGGGGGACCTTGCGGGCGCTGCAGGATTTCAGTCCTTCACGGCGTAGTGTTACCAATTGTTTTCTTGGTGTTTTCTATGGTCCCAACTGCCTTGAGATCATTGACAAGATCCTCCCGTGTAGTTCTGGGCTGATTCCTCACCGTACTCATGATCATTGCAACTCCACGAGGTGAGATCTTGCATGAAGCCCCAGACCGAGGGAGATTGACAGTTCTTTTGTGTTTCTTCCATTTGCGAATAATCGCACCAACTGTTGTCACTCACCAAGCTGCTTGGCGATAGTCTTGTAGCCCATTCCAGGCTTGTGTAGGTCTACAATCTTGTCCCTGACATCCTTGGACAGATCTTTGGTCTTGGCCATGGTGGAGAGTTTGGAATCTGATTGATTGATTGCTTCTGACAGGTGTCTTTTATACAGGTAACAAGGTGAGATTTGGAGCACTCCCTTTAAGAGGTTGCTCCTAATCTCAGCTCGTTACCTGTATAAAAGACACCTGGGAGCCAGAAATCTTTCTGATTGAGAAGGGATCAAATAGTTATTTCACTCATTAAAATGCAAATCAATTTATAACATTTTTGACATGCGTGTTTCTGGATTTTTGTTGTTGTTATTCTGCCTCTTACTGTTCAAATAAACCTACCATTAAAATTATAGACTGATCATTTCTTTGTCAGTGGGCAAACGTACAAAATCAGCAGGGGATCAAATAACTTTTTCCCTCACTGTAGCTAGTTAGGTATAATCAGACTTGCTTTTTCTAAGAGAATATTTACATCATAGAGACAAACACATGATACACACCTCATTTAATAAATTATATGCAAAACATTAGATGTAACATTTCCTAGCAAGCCAGCACTGTGAAACAGAAAGTGAATTATCTCCCATTCTGGCTCAGTTTTTAGCTTGCGGCTACAGTACCTAACTAGATACATTTTGTGTATTTACTTGCTTAATACTGGTAATAAACTTAGCTGTTATCAACCCATTGCTGTGCACAAACAAATTTAGTTAATTTACATTGTGAGATTAATTTACATATGTGAGAAATACTCATATATTAATTCAGAAACTGAGTGGGTTGCTAGTTAGGGCAGGCCAAAACAGCTTCAGTCAAGCTAACTTAGCAAATGTCAAGCTGGTAAATATTCAGCTCTGAAAACCTACTTATTAGCAATCTATCAAGTGACCCTATTAGAAAAAACTGTAATAAGCAATTGTACATATTCCTTACCTCAAATGATTGACTTTGTACATCAAATGTGCGAAAGTAAGACTCCAGATCCATTCTTCTGACCGTGGTCTAAAATTGCCACAGGAAAATGGGGATTTTGCTCCATCACATTTGGCACACAATAAAAAAAAGCTTCCCGCCGATTATGACCTAATTATTTCAGTTTGTAGCTAATGTTGTCTAGTATTTATGTCAGTTTTCAGATTTAAAATATGTGATTTGACAGCAGCGATAACAAGAGAAAAACCATCAGAATTACGACACTGAAATTAGATGGCTCCAGCTGGAAAGAGTTAACGTTAGAATAGTCAGCCGAAGTTGCGACTGCATAAGGCAAGGGAACTATGCTAGCTACAAAAGCAATGCCAAATAGTTTATGCAGCGCTATTTGACATTGACTGAGTGACCACCAGCAGTAGTTTCAATTTATGATAGCAACGACGATTATATTATCTTATTATCATCTACATTAATTTATTTAATCTTCGCCATCATGGGCACACACACACTACCTCCTCCTGCTGCCCTCTCCCTGTGAGTCTCTCCCTGTTAAACATGAAGCTACTCCATGCTCACATCTTCAACTACTCTGCTCCTGCTCACTCTGTCCCTCGGCCCTGTCACGCTCACACTGTGCCTTCTCTGCATCCTTGTCACACGCCTGCTCCTCTGCCTGGTGCCAGCCCAGTGTCAGTATAGAAAATTAACCAATGGGCCGCTGTCTTTGCTTTATGGACCGGTCATTGGTCATTTTTTTTCCCAAGTTGGCCCACCGGGCATTTGCCCAGTATGCCAGATTACCAGTCCAGGCCTGTTCAAAGGATGCAGCCTAATAGTTATTTAATGCTATTTACACTAATTAGCATACGTAAAATCAATAAACGTTTTGTCATATGAACTGGGCATAGCTAAATGTGTAAAACAAAGTTGGTTTTGTGTCTGTGGCTCGAACGGTTCAAAAGATACAGCCTAGTAGTTAATTAACGCTAATTATGCTAAGCAGCATACGTAAAATCGATAAACATTTCCTAATTTCAAGTAGGGATACCCTAATCTGGTGAAACAAAGTTGGTTTCATGTCTGTAGCTCAAACCGTTACTTTGAGCGGCTACTGGTCATTAGAGTTAGCATAAAGGGCTAACTTTGTGAAGTCATAGTTCAGTCGATTTTTGACATAGCAACTAGTTTCAGCTCTGTTCAGAAATATGGCCTAGAGTCTGGAAATATACTGGCGAGTAAATCCGATGTACGGTTCAGGAGAAAAATAGTTTTAAAGACATTCATTAGCATTAGCTTTTGTTGAAAATGGACAGAATTCTGTCAGCTGCCATTTTGCCATGTTTTCACATATCAACCAACAAATGCACATGGTCTTATATGGCGGTGGTATCTGGATGCACACTGAATATGAAGTGCATAGATTATTGTTCCAATAAAGAATTGCTCACATGCACATTGTGCATACATATATTGTACAGTAGTCAGCCATTTTGTCTGTCATTTTGCAAGTTCTCTTATTCCTGAAAATATTTAAGGGAGGCATGTAAAAAACACCCGTATGCCAAAGGACAAGTCAATTGGATTTACGGTTCTTGAGAAGAAGATTTTTGTAGTTTTGGACAAATTTTCATTCTACAGAAAAATCAATCATGGGTTTATGGGTTCTTGAGGCTTTTTTGTTCATCATGAGAAATGAGGCAGGTACCAAACACTGCATGAAAAGGCATGTTTCGGAGTGTGTCCATACAAGTAAAGATCTTTGTAATGGTGACAGGTAAAAGGCCAGTACAGAGAAGTCAGGACATAAAACGATTTTTACCAGTCGTAAGAAGTCAGCTCTTGACACTTCTGGAAACTTCTCAAACTTTGCACATGCAAATTAGTTCTTAACACTTGTCTTTTGTCCTCGTTCTAATTTCAACAGTTTACACTCAGCAGGCAACCTAAAGTTAAAAAGCAGTATACTTAACGTGTTGTACTTTTGGACAAAAAGTAGTATAGAAATCATTAATTGAGTGAGAATGGACCCAGTTATTTTAAAATGTTGTATACTTGTATAGAATATAATTTAAAGCCAATAATTGTATCTATTTAACACACTGAAATATATTTAGTACATTATATGGTTTTAAAATAAATTTTAAAGTGCAACAAAAGTTGTTCCAAAATAATATTTTTATTGTTTACAAGTGTGTGGCTGTTTACCATGACCACAAAGGAAAAATAAAATAACAAAGGAGTCATTGAATAAAAGCCTTTATAAAAAGGCTGGTTGAGGATTCAGATTCACAAGAAGTTTGATGTTATATTGCAAAGTTCAACAAACAATGTCAGCTGAACAATGGCAAGATCCTTGTTTACATAATAACGTAAACAAAAGAACTCCCGCACACAGTCTGCGTAATGCAATAAGAATTTAATAACAACGTTTCGGTACCAAGATTTCAGCAGTTTACATTCAGTAGGCAACCTAAAGGTTGTATCGAAATGAGTTCTTTTGTTTACTTGAATCAGTGTTTGGTCTTCTCCAATGCACCGGTCGATCTACAGGTGTGCAAAAGTTTGATTTCTTAATGGATATAATAATGTGAAAACCCTATGCAGATCCTCTCTATCTTCATTTGATATGACAAACAGCTTTTTACGGGGAAGGCAAATAATATCAGAAGTAATTGCAAATGAAACACTGGTCAGTTGGTTATTCTCACTCTTTTCAGTCTCTATTGATTTTGTCTCTGCTTTTGTCTTAGCTTGTGTCCACAAACTTCATTGCACTTTGTGCACACTACTGCATTGGCCAGTTTCTCTGTTGGCGATCATCTGCCTTGCACTTTGACATTATAGCGACTTGACTCAAGTCCGTCATTTAAGTGGACTCAAGTCTGTTAGAGCAAATTACGTTTAAGGCGTTAAATAAATAAAAGAGCGGAGATGACACACTGTTTTCCGATTATGGCTCAAAACTGGACGGTCTCCGCACAGACTATATGTTTCGATGGCCAATCAAAGTAATGGAAGTAGGAGGGCGTAGTGATGGAAAACTAAATAACCCAATCTGGCGAAGAAAACCAGGAGTGAGGGCGTGACGATTTTCAATGACCAGTGAAATTAAGAGGATTGGAGCTGACTACAACCCTGCTTCTTTTTTAAACTCAAGAGAAAGTTTTACTTTGCAATTGTGTTTACTGGTGGTTGCAATCAAAGTCTAACATTTCAGTAAAGCGTCGAGAATGCATTCCAGCAATTTCTATTCAACTTTTTGTTACTACAAATCAAGGTAAGAGTTGACTAAGAGCTTACAGTATTAGCTAGCAGTACGTTTGGTAACGAGTTTTGTGTTACAGCTGTCTAGCTTGCTGGGTACCGTTGTTACATACAGAAAGCAATATTAAGTGCATTGTAACTAGATACCTCACCCTAGTAAAACATTATATAGAAATATTTATACACATACACTATTGACTGTATTTCTAACAGCTTGCTCGGCGGAAGGCCCGGGGCCTGGTCTTCGTCGAGCAAGACGAAATATTATCTGTTAGTTGAACGTTTAACTACAGTACCTATGTTAGATTTGTGCGGTTTGTAATTTTATTAGAATTTTTATCATTTGCTAATTGCCAGGATTTAACCAATTTTCATAGCGTGCGGTCGGGGACCTACACAATACTGCTGGCGAGGATGAAAAGTATAGGCCGCATGAAAGGTGAATGTGAATTTATATTACTTTAAAAAAAATTTTAAATAGTCAAAAGAAATAAATCAATAAGTGTTTGGTGGCTGCGTGAAATAGAACATTCATCATGCAAATGTATTAAACAAGATTAGTCTTAGGTTGTCTGGATTGTGGGCTTGTGGGCAGGAATAAGTTGGCGGGAATAACACTACAATGAACACTGTACCTAGTTATATAAATTGTTTAATGCCTTGTTATTGAGTATAACTTGATTAATGACTTGTTAATTACCATTTATCTATAGACATATTTATTTGTTAAGCGTAGAAGTGGCATGGCAAAAAGCTTTACTACATTGGTTGAATATGTACATCATGTGCAATAGATGGCTCCAATACTGTACTGAAAAATGAATGTTTTGTCTTTCATATCTCAGGTAGAACAGTCGACACCACTGGTGTGCTGGGATTTGTGGTAAATTAGTCTAAAATGTATTGATCAAGAATGGAGGAAGACTGACTTTTAAGTTAAGAAATAGCCTGACTGCAAACTCTAACATTGAATTCAGGATTATAAAGCATATTAAAATTACTAAAAACACCACACTTGACTTCTCAGATGCAGCTGCAAGCTGATACTGGACACAAAGGGAGAAACATTGTTCATGGACAACCTGGACAAAGCAGCAAAGAGGGACATCAAACAGCGGACACGGTGCCGCGAGCGACAGGTTTGTTTATAAATGTGTAGAAAGAAAAAACACGTTTTGAGAATGTTTGTTTTATATTTGATTGGAAGTGATGACTAATTTCTTTTACAAAATAAAATAAGCTACATCTAAAATGGGTGTATATCCCTTTATATATGAAGGTAAAACAGCAACAAAAGTTTTTTATTTGTAAAAAAATGTTGCACACTTGTTAAAAAGATATCCAAACTTGGAATTACTTTTGTAGTTGTATAAAGGTTTTGCACACTTGTAAAAAGATTTGCAAACTTGGAATTACTTTTGTAGTTGTATAAAAAATGTGCATAGTATAACTAACTTGATGTTTGAAATTTTGCTACTCATTAATAACACTTGCTAACGTAAAATACGGACACTTAGAGTTTTGTTACAAAAATGTCGCTAGAACTGTGACAAAATGATTTGTATTTGTAAATCACAGCCTGCGGTATTATGTTTCACACCGTTAACAAGCGGATATACCCATGAGGACTCTGATCGGCACGGCATAGCTTTTTCTGACCAATGATCTGAGTGCATGGTGTGTCTGTCACATTTTCATGTTTTAATCAATCTGAGTAGATTCTGGAACACAAGTGTTTTAACTCATAGCGATGTATTGCAGAGGAGGAAAAACTAGTTTCAGCATGGTCAGCTTCTCCTACCCGCTTGTACCTCAGTTGTTGATACTATACCAAACCTTTTATCCGGTTAGTTCAACACGACAATGCATTTGAAAAGTACAATGCATTTGAAAAGTTTTGATTGAAAAACATATGAACGTTATAGGAATAATAACATGCTAAATTACTACGATGGAAAAATAGTAATTAACTAGGAATTGACATTGTGCATATGATTTTTCATGCTGAAACTGTACCCCGTTCTTTGGAGCCGAAATTCCTATAAAATAAAAAAATAAAAACCTCTGAACATTTTGCCAAACAGTGATGACAGCCCTAGCAGCTAAAACAAATGTGTAGAACAATTGCAAACACTTTAAGTGATACACAAAAACTACATTTTATGATGTGAACCATAATCAACTGGTATGTATGCGCCCAAACTAGTCTAATACAAAATATGAATAATGCAAAGTGAATTTCTATTATTCTCATGGTAAATACATGTCAAAGGCAAAACGTTAAGTAGCCATGTAAATTCCTTGCTAGTTGCTAGATTTACATTTTAGTAATTTAGCTAGTAGACTCCAGTAAAACTTGTGCATTAATCTAGCTAGGTGGAAAAATCATCTAAAAGGTTTGTTATCCCATCAAAAACTGTCAACGAGAAGTCGACCGTGCTTAGCCATGTTTTTCTTCCTCTGCATCACTGTGTTGAAAGCGGTTGAAACTCTGGCACTGCGTGTTCAGGAATCTACTCAGATTGGTTAAAAGGTGAAAATGTGTTACGTTCATGATGCATTCAGTTCATTGGTCAGAAAAAGCTATAACTTGCCAATCAGAGTCCTCATGGGTATATCCGCTTGCAAACGCTGTGAAACGTGCTACCGCAGACTGATTTACAAATAAAAATAATTTTGTCACAGTTCTAGCAAGATTTTAGTGACAAAACTCTGAGCGTCTGTGTTTTACATTAGAAAGTGTTATTAATGAGTAGCATGATTCCAAATATCAAGTTGGTTACAAGCATGCACATTTTTTATACAACTACAAAAGTAATTACTAGTTTGGAGGTCTTTTTTACAAGTGTGCAACATATTTTATAAATAAAAAACTCGTGTCACTGTTTTACCTTCGTAATTTTAATATGTATTTGAATTTATCCTAACACCTTTAGCTTCCTTAAATGTGAAGCTTATGACTTGCTGTAATGTTTGGACCGCTCTAGACTTTTACAGTTTGACATTGTACCGTTTTGACATTGTCAGTTTATTGTCTACTGTACTTTCACAGGCTTTGGCTAGTTGGTTGAAAGAACTCCTGGCTGAAGAGAAGTTGCAGTTTGCCTTTATATAGTTTTTAGTATCTTTATTAGGGTGTAGTTGTTTTGTTGTCCATTACTTAAAATGTTTTGCTATTTGTTTTTAGCCTTTCTATTGGTGCATTGCTGTGAGGTTAGTATTGCATAAATGTTTTATTTACATTGACAATTTATTTTCTATTGTTACTCCTCAAAATCTGTACATTATTCCAAACCTTTGGCTGCCAGTGTCCTTTTGAGAACTTTCTATTCTTATATTGCTGTGTGGGAACCTACATGCAAGCATTTCCACTTTAAACATAACTATTTGCATGATCTTTAATTACATTGCTGTTTTTAGTAGTGTCACAATATTTATTTGATTTGAATTAATATACGTAACATTTTCTTGTTACTTTGTTACCCTGTTAAATTGTATGTATACTTTAAAGAACGTTCTGTTGCCGCATCGCTGTGAGGGTACATACAAGCATTTTCTTGTCGAACTTGTTTACTACTGTACACTATAACAATTGTACATCTGTTTATTTGTACACATTCATTGTGAAATATTGTATTTTTTGCACTTAAAAAATGAAAGCATTTTACTGGTATACGCTGTGTCGGAAAAAACATGGGGGGGTAGGAAAAAGAACGGAGGGATAATTGGGGGGTTGAAAAGGGGGGGGTTACGGGGTATAAGTCACAAAATATCCTAATGTCTTTACTGGTGGACACTCGTTAAAAGTCAAGGTCTGGAATCATTGCCAGTCATAATCTGTCCTCCACTGATATGTTAATACCTTACAGCAGGGGGGGTTGTAACAATGGTGAGGTTTGTGTGTCGCGATATGTCCTAATGCCCAGTGGTGGGGTTTCCTTAAAAGTAGGGAAGAGTAGAAGAATGTCCCATGCGGGAGCTGTTGCCAGTCAGGATTCTAACTGTCCTTGACTGTTGATAGTTCCTTTGCGGTTCCTCTTCGTAAAAAGTTGCGAAATAAACCGGCATTGGAGTGTTGAGTAATTAAAGACTGTAGTTCTCACGACTGGCCTGGAATTGGCAACATTCGTAAGAGGTGTCAAGATAAATAGGACTACGAAACGGGTATTTGGCGCAGTGAAAATAAAACAGCACTGTAGGACAAACGGGGTGGAAATGGCATCATTTTGAAATTAGCTAATTGAATTGTGTACTCCTACCGGAGAAAACAAAGTTAACTTTGTTTAAAAGAGCACATCTATAATTTGACACCACATCCATGTAACTTCGAAAAATATAATTTGTTTTCTCCCATTTTGTAGACACCTCACTCTTCCTACTCCTCTCCCTCTACTAGTGCTGCACCAATTTTCCACTATACAATTTCTCTAATAGCCTGATAGACTAACCAGACAGTAAGCTACCTTCAGCAAGCAATTGTGGTTGTTTCTATATTACTGATCGGTTGAAACAAGAACGAACATCTAAGTTTGCATAACGAAACATTGCAACTCTTTTTGGGCGAGATTGAGCAGGCAATCATTCGAGGTAGGCACAACTATCGTGATCATAAAGTACGCATAAGGCACCCACATCTTAAAGATATTGAAAGTATGTGTTGACAGATGCAGGACATCATTGTGATTAAGTGATGACATCATCAGCAAATCACAACATTACTAGCTCCGATCTTGGCTAGCTAGTGAAAGTGACAGCTCGTCGCCTCACAAGCGAAACATTTGTGGCCAGACAACTCTTCTATAGTCTGACATATGAACTGAACCAGACAATTAGTTGTCTGGTTAGCTATTGCAGTTTGCAAATATAAATGAAATTGGAAGAAACGCGACAAAACATTCAACTAGTTAGCCGACTACACAGCTAAATACTGCAACATTTTCAATTACAAAACAGAGCAAGCAACAATTCAAGCTCCACAGCTGATGTGCTCACCTATCAAGTTATCACGAGAGGGTTACTATAGCCATCTAAAAGATATTACCAACATTTCACAGCATCACATATAGATTAAAGCTGCAAGCAGCATATAGCGGGTGTTAGCATTGAAGCTAACACTAGCCAGATGGCACATTTTTTTCAACTTATATCCATAGTTGCAAGCAATACGATATCTATGTTTTTTCCCTTTCCTATAGTGCCCCCATGTGGCCATCTTCAAACATTCACACAAAGTAAAATCACAACCCTGATCACGTGTACCAAATGTAATCTCACTGAGTGACAAAGAACAACAGATATTGTGTTATGGCTATTATACCACCACTGTTTGGCCAAACCAAATGTACTTGCATGTTACATTGCAATAGTTTTCAGGACATTTACCTCAAATGGTATTATAATACAATGTTCTGCATCAGATAAATATGGATACTTCAAATGTCTGACACTATCAGAGCAGTATAACACCTTAAGCACCAAACAATGTAACTAAGTAGTTGCTTGAAATTTTCAGAATGTAATAAATGTAGCTTAATTGTATGGTAAATATAACTGACTGAATGGATGTTTATCAGTGTTACCCAGCGCAGAGCATATTAATGAATTCACCTTTTGCTTGTTGTATTATAATGATGGGGTCAGAAGAGATACTTAAGTATTACTTAAGTATGTGTATTAACATCAATGATTGAGCAAACTATTTCTTTTAGTATTGTTTAATTTCAATGATCAAAAGACTATTACAGTTGGCAACAATAAAACCAATACCTTTCCAAATTTTCATTTATTTGGAAAATGCCCTCCCTATTCTTACTGTAAAAATATATTGACTTTGGTAGGGCATGGGCATATAGCCTATTTACCCATGTGTTATTGTTAAATTACAACTCAGATTTAATTTTAATTTAACTGCCATGTCTACAATTTAAAGGTACAATTGATAAGTTTAGCCCTCAGTTAGAAGTGGAGCTGTAGAAACCAATGAAAACAGAGAAATTACTTAACTATTGTGAATGGATTATCTAGTGAGGCTTAAGCACATAACACCCTCTCTACCAAAGGCACATTTTAAATAGCTGAATCAATGGTTATAATGTTCATGTCACCAGAATGATTTAAGGTGAACTAATGCTAGTTTAGACTGAGACTTTTCTAGCATTTATTTTCGATGAAATAATCATGTCAACGTTGCATTCCACTAAACATTTGCTTATATTAGCAAGTAATTGTACAAATGAAAACAGAATTAGCTTAGCTATATGAGCATAGATTAGATAATAAGGCTTGAAAGCATGGCACCATCTCTAAATGGTCAAATTATTATTAGCTAAACCGTATGTTATATTGTTCATGTCACCAGAATGATTTCTGAAGGACTAACGTTAGATTAAACTGAGGTTTGTTAAATATATTTCCATTAGCTAATGTTACTAGCTATCTAACGGCGATAGCATTTATCACTAACGTTAGCCATTTTTTGACTCTGCTAGGTAGTTTTTTAAACGAAATAATCATGGCAACGTTGCATTCCACTAAATATTTGCCTATAATAGCGAGTCACTGTACAAATGAAAACAGTGGATTAATTAGCTACTGAGGCTGGAATTCATAACACCATATAAAATGCAAATTATTAATAGCTAAACTGTCAACATAATATAATATATATTATATTATAATATATATTACATTATGATATAATGTCAACATCATCAGAATAATTTTAGATGGAGTAACTAGCCAGACTCCTAAAAAAAGCCACTAGCTGCTAACTAATGAGGTAATATGAATTCCATGTACAGTATGGTGTGTGGCATTTGGGGTTAAAGAGGGACAACAATATATTGTTTTGCTGGATGTAGCACAGTGCCCCATGATTTCACATTTTATTCGTAATTTTACAAACTCTCCTGAGTATTTCGTACAATACATTTACAGCGGTACTGAAGAGTTTTTCCGCATAAAGTATCCCGTGTACATTAAAGTGGGAGGATGGAAAATAAGGCCTTTACACACTACATTATCCCAGGCTAAGACTGGCCCCGGGTTAGCTTAGCCTGTGTTCACACAAGAGTTTGTCAACCCAGGGCTAAGGCTTAACCCTAGGCTAAGGATTCACACTTGTGTTCCTAAGCCCTGGGCTAACGGACAAATACAACACAATACCATTTTACATTTTATGATGAGCTGCAAATGTTTCACTTAGCAGGTATAATGAAACGACAAAACTTTGCAGAGTGAAAGGACCAAAACAGACGGAGCTGTTGGTAACGGTGCGCGTCACAAGCATATGTAAATTAAGTGAAAGGGCAGCTTTTGTGATTGGACAATAAACGTTCTATGGTTTGTTCTTGACCCCATTTCACACTGGTTATTTTGTCACCGTTTTTCTGGGGCTAGCCCTGAAAAGTCGGTGATAATACTGCTCCAGAGCATGGCCAGCTAGCCCTAGGCTAAGGGTGGTGCTTTCCCACTTCAAAATATGCAAGTGTGAACACTTGCTTAGCCCTGGGCTTAGGAGGCCCTTAGCCCAGGACTTAGGATGCTTTTAGCCCTAGGCTAAGGTGCAGTATAAACACATCTAGTGTGGTTGGACGTATTACACAATCAATCTCCAAAGCAAATGAGCACAAGCAAATAAAAAACAATAATATAAAAATAGGATGTTTTTTATATTAGATCATGTTCTCTACATTAGCTTACATAAGCCCTAACCATTTCTTCTGTGCTCCACCTTATAATATTCTTTAACCTATGTAAAGTTTTATTGAAATTGTAATTTTGTTTCATTTATAATTTCCCCCACATAGTTTTCCTTTGAAAATGTAGCCTACAAAACAAATTATAGACACACCACAGACCTTTATTTTGAAGGCAACATATGAAAATCGGAAGTCTTATTGTTGCTGACAAATCTCTAATGTAGAGTCTTACTGTTGCTACCGAAGTTAAATAAATAATAGGCCGGCAAGTATAGAGCGGTATAGTTGTTTTGAACGGTTTTATTAGTGCAATTCGTTTAATGCCAACTCCATTACATGAACCGTACACGATCATTTGCATGGATATCGTGGAGGTAGTAACAGCTGGTCACAATCAATGACGTGTGGTTACTTAATCACAGAATTCGCAAACTCCTCTTCAATTTTACAGTTCAAAATCGAACCTAAACATTTTCGAACTAGAATTGAAATCGGTACACCCTTATATCCGCATGTTAGTGTATTTTCTAAGCACTTATAGCGTAATTTATATGACAAAGAAATCCTCCCCTCTTGAAAGTCATTTGCCCCTGTACAACTTTTGTACATGGTAGCTACATTTATCTACTACCTTGCTGGTTTAAACGAACTGTTAGCTGGTTACAGTCCTAACCTGCTTACCTGTCAAGTAGATACAGGTCAGTAACCAAAACAAACGTGTTGGTCGGGCATTTGATTTCCAAAGTGGGCCACTTTATCCTACTTACCAATAACGATTAGTAACTTCAGCACAATGGATGCAAAGCTAATAATTCTAGCATGTATGGCTGCCTAATCCTATGGGCTATTAGGCTATTGTCATTCGACGTAACAGTGACAGTGGAATAAAGCGATTTAACAAGAGGCTTACAACACTAGTAATTACGGAAACATGAATACATGGCGAATGAAACCATCAAGGATGTACAGTACCATTATGAAGTATGACAGGACGCAGCAACAGAAATAGACATTGCAATGCCCAAATCAATGACATTACAGGAACCAAAGAAATAAGAATGTACCCACAACAACAATGTTCCTTCGACGCTGTGAGGAAGGTGTACTTTTTGTAGTTGATCGATTGAAAATGCCACACAAATCCTTTCCCTGACTGGGACAGGGCTGCAAGGTGGGGGGTTGGTTCCTCCCAATTTCCATGTTTTCTCCATAAAGGCTTTTCCAGTAAATCTTCCAACAAATCCACTTCTTCTCCTCCATTGTGCATTAAAAAACAACAAGGCTCAGTACAAATCTAAACAAAAAATCTAACGCAAAGCATTACATCTAAAAATCTAAACCTCACTAAAGAAAGTTAAAATAAATCTTAGATGTTCCTACATTACGACCTAACTAGTTCTATCTCAGTTAGGTAACTGCCTCTCCGATCACACCACCTGAAAAATGCGCACTAGGCAAGCTAGAAGACTGCTACGTGCCAACGAACAGGCTCATTATGGCGAACTCGAAATCTGACTGGTTGAAGAATATGACAATCAACCAACCTCCTTCCCATTTGCTTCAACAGAAGATGGGAATAACTCGAAAATCTATGTGTCAAGATAGATTTTCACCCGGAGACAGCACGTGGAAAATCTGATTTGGATAAAAGCTCTGATTTATCTGAGCTGCACTGGAAACAGCACAATCGAGGGAGAGAAAAGCAATGAAACTACGTCAGTAAACTGATGGGAACGAACTTTGTAAAATACATCTAGCGTTAATGAAAATATAAATTAAATTATAAAAATATAATTTTCTGATTCTGATATCACTAGGCCAGCAAAAAAGGCATCTGGTCAGCAGCAGTTTAGAAAAATATCTTATTGTATACCAAATAATAACTTTATCAAGTCATCAATGTTTTGTAATTATTAGCGACATAAAATGTTAACTAACGTGTCATTAATTACCATTTCTGAAATTTCCGACGTAGTTAAAAAAAATACAACCCCGTTCCCAATTATAGTCTATTTTACTATTTTTTTCAATTGCATTATATTTCGTTTTTATTGATGTTGCAAATGAAAGACTACAGAGTTTTACCTACCTTACTTGCCTCAGAAAAGACTGATCAACTTAACATTACATGATGTCTGGTCTGTCGCACATGTGGTATTTCATGATTTGCAACTTGTCTGCTAAAGATTGTTTATCAAACAAAGTCAGATACAGGTGACAAGATGAGTGACTCAGAGACAGGAAGGTAATCAAGATTTGAACTTCCGGTCAGATTGGTGAATCGTCTTGTTCAACCATCTTTGATCGCAGAGACATTTGGTCCCAGAATTCAGTGGAATGAAAACAAAAATGGCATATGTTTTATTGATAAGACAAGTGGAGTGATCATCAGGAAAATAACACATCTTAGAAGGTTGCTCAATAAATATTCATTATACTCTTTAACAGTACTACTGCCCTAAATAGTTTCAAAATATAATTTTAACCCGGTAAAATCAGAACACTGCTCCATATCTAATAAGCAACATGGTGTTTATGGGCTGCTGTGGTGGCAATTTATGTTGTCATAATATACAATTCTAGAATTGTCAGTGCTTTCTGAAGTAATATGCATTAAGAAATCACGCTGAGGGGCCTTCAGTGATATTTAAAAATGTACTTGTAAAAAGGTTTAAATCTGTCATTTGATGCTACAGAAGTAGCATTTGAAGAAATTTTCACAAATTCAGAATTGCAGAAAAACCATTACGCCCAACTTAATGGGTCCCAATTTCAAATATGTTCCTTTGGAGGAGATGGACTTATATACCTCTTTTCAAGATTTTATTTTAAGCATGGTGAGTGTGGTGAGCTTGCAAATGTGGGGAACCTCAATAGCGCCACCGTGTGGTTTATTAAAAAAATCTTTGCAGTCATTATTGTCTGCAAACACCCTTTTTTGCCGGAATAATAATAATAATAATTAAAGCTGCAAGCAGCATTTAGCGGGTTTCAGCATTGAAGCTACTACTAGCCAGATTGCAATTTTTTTTCAACTTATATCCATAGTTGCAAGCAAAACGACATCTATGTTTTTTCCTTTCCTATAGTGGCCCCATGTGGCCATCTTGAAACATCATTCACACAAAGTAAAATCACAACCCTGATCATGTGTACCAAATGTAATCTCACTGAGTGAAAAAGAACAACAGATAGTTTGAGAATGGCGGCCGAAGCCCTCGCCACCTCACTCACTTCCGCCGGAGACAGCGAGGTGCGACCCTCAGTCATCCCGGCTAAGGCAGCTGCTAGCAGGCCCATGTTGCTGCAGGCCGCCAGCGACTGCACCGACAGGGAATACTGTTTCTCCGCCAGGCTGGCAGAGACCCTGTCCTTCACGGACGGTAGGGCCAGGCGCTTGTCTCTCCACATGCTCAAACCTGGGACCAGGGAAGTAGCTAGTGCGCCCTCCAGCGCCTCCAGTCTCCCCTTCACGGTAGTGAAAGTGAGGTGGGACTTGACCATGCCCTGTGTCATGAAGGGGGCCCCCCAAGCCTCCTCTGCGTACTTACGCAGAGAAGGGACCTCCGGCGCCGCAGCCGGCATTGGGCGGTGCACACGCGTCCAACGTGCGGTCTCAGAAAGGTCGTCCCCCTCCTCCGGCATGGGCACCGGCATCGGAATGCGCAGGCGCCCAGCGCGCAAGTGGAGATGGCAACGAAGAAATCCTCCTTCACTGTCAGGGCGTCGACAATCCTGTCCTTCGGGGGGGCGACCTCCTCCTCATCCTCCTCAGCAAAGAACGCCAGCCGGTCCATCCTCACCTGTAAAGGGAGGACGGCGCAGGCGGTGCACACAAGCTCCTCGATGGCGCCATCACGAGCATCACGAGCATCACGGGCCCTGTGCAATCATCTCTGAGCCATCAGCGGCCCCAAACACGCACAGCAGAGTGTGTGTGCGTCGAACGCAGCGTCGAGCTCGCTACACCGGCACGCCGACATTGAAGTTGGCGGCCGGGGCGCCGGGATCGTCAAGACCGCTCCAGCGGTCGAAGATGGTGAAGCCATCCTTTGCTTAGTGGAAATCACCGTAGACTGCATACTTAAACCTTTCTCGTGAAGAAAAAAGAAAGACTGAGCAGGGTGTGCACCTCTCTGATATGGCCACGGGGCAGGTGGCCACGAGAGGTGTAATTTGCATATTTAAATTTTCAGTGCCTGCCTATTGGCAGAGGGGTAAACCAGTAGGAGCAAAGCCCCTATGGGCAAAGCTTCACGAAATAGAACTAATCAGTTTATTTTTGGGGGTTTCCAGGGGTGATTGGCTGCATAGATGGCACTCATACTCCTATCACAGCTCCTTCAGTAAATGAAGATTATGTGAATAGGAAGTCTTTCCACAGCATTAATGTGCAGATAGGCCAACAAAGAATTGTTTTTTGAGAATTGTACTTATGTTTTCCTTAGAAAATTTCACTTACTACTTAAATATATGTTGAATGTAGCCAGTGAAATGTGCTTAATTAGGTAGGGGAGGCTAAGCAACGTCACAATTTCTTGGTCTGATATTATACTTTTCCTGTTTGAAGTACATTTTCTTATTTCACCTTCAGTTGCTGACAAGTACGTTTTGTGCCTGTTGGGTTGCACCTGCATAAATAGATGACCTCACTTGGTCCAGGCAAGCGAACTCGGCAATGAAACTGCCCAAAAACACTATACTTCCTGAGGAGACTCAAGAAGTTTGGCATGTCTGTAAAAACTCACACCAACTTCTACAGTTGCACCATTGAGAGCATCCTCTCAGGCTGCATTACTGCCTGGTACGGCAGCTGCTCCGCTGCGGATAGCAAGTCCCTCCAGAGGCTGGTGAAGTCTGCGGAGCGCGTCATCAGCTGGCATTTCCCGTCCGTGCAAGGCATCTACCATACATGATGCCTTAGGAAAGCACGGAACATCATCAAAGACTACAGCCACCCAGGCTATGGTCTGTTCACACTGCTGCTGTGGTCTGGTTGACCGGAGCATTGGGGCACGCACTTCCAGACTCACAGTCATTTCCCTCAGGCCCTCAACCAGCAACAATGATCTATGATCATACAGATCACACATGAATATTCCAAATACTTTGATGTCTTTCCATTATATTACATTTAATATACTTTAGAATATTATTTTGTATGTACCATTCATAGGCATATGATACTTATATTTATAATATTCATTACTTCTACCCATATTGTTCATATTTCCCATCCTAGTCTCTAAAATTGCTACTAGTTTAAATTTTTATGTATATTATTGCTATATTTTTGCTTTATAAATGTCTTAATTCTTACTACGTAGATGTCATTTGCTATGTCACAAGAATGCCACTGTTCAGAATGAAGCTGTGTTATTCAGTGCATAAGGTAAATTAACTCTGAACTTGATATTTCACCCACACACACATTATATAAATGTTTAATGAGTGGAACACTCAAACACTTTCTTTTTTTCCAATTAACACTCAAGCATTGTCTTGGTCAGCAATTTTCTGCCACGCTAGCCCATGTTCTTTTGTTGCTTCTACTGTTTTGCTTTTTTCTTGAATATATATTCATATTCTGCATATGCATTCCTTAATATTTCTAACTCCACTGGGGAGAAGTACGGGGTTCGAGACCTATTTTCTCCTGTTGCCATTATTAATTATGTTATCTGTGTTCCATTAATGAGGGCTTTTTATCTCCTCATGCACATGCTTTACTCAGGGTTAACTTAACTCAGAGTTGACTGAACTAATTACCACCTGTTCTGAAACCGTCAACTCTGAGTTTGACAGCTCAGAGTCAGGCAACCCAGAGTTGTGGTTTCAACTCAGAGTATGTTAACCCTGCTTTCTGAAATACCCCGTCTTCAACTGTATCGGTAAGAAAGGCAGTCGCAAAAACGATTCTTTTACCGACACAAACAGAGCACAAATGATTGAGGCTATTTTGAGTGAATTTGACCAATAAAATATTCTTTAATATCTAAAAAATGATAGCAGCACAAAGAAAACTTTTAATACCTAAAACCAGCACAAACGATTAAGCCTATTTTGCTGTAGATTTGCGTTGGGTGGGGGCCAACTTCATGCAGTTAAAATACCTTCAAACGTTTGTGCTCTGTTTGTGCTGCTGTCATTTTTTAGATATTAAAGAATATTTTATAGGTCATTCTGAGGGCACACAACCCCCCAAAATGCTCCAAATTCACCCAAAATATTCTTGTTTATTTGTGCTTTATTTGTGCCAGTATGTACTTTTGAAAGGTTTGTTTGTGCTGCTTCGGTGTTTTAAATATTAGACACTTAATTATAGGTGATAATGTCACCAGCCCTGCAACCTGCTCCAAATTGACTCAAAATCGTTTCGTTTTTCCGACTGTCTTACCGATTAGGTTGAAGCCGTAACACGGTAAGATCCTAGCGGCAAACCAAATCATACTAAAAGAGTCACATTCACTTTTTTGTTACCTATCCTGTGTGTGATTTCAATTATCACAGCGAGGCTCACAGGATGTGTGGAATGTAACACAAACTCCAAGATAAATGTTTTTACTTGTTATGCTGTTATGTGAATTTTTTCCTGCAGAAAAACAGTAGTAATGTTAAATTTTTTTTTTATAAATGCACATGCTACGTTTTTCAATGTATTGATGTTACCATAAATTTTAAATAATCTTATTACCTACCTTGCAAGAAAGTTTATCGATGTGTTACCAGTACTTTTTTGTGTATCAATGTAACTTTATATATATTTATATGTATATATATAATATGTATATAGTTATGTTATATTCATTTGATGCTTGTTAATATGCTGCCTAGTGAGCATCCATGCACAGTAATGTCATTAGATGATGCCCCATTTAATGTGTCTTCTGTAGCTCTGTTTAAATACACACATACTTATATTCAGCTCCGGAAAAAATTAAGAGACCACTGCACCTTTTACATTCCTTACCAAAAAAGTCGAAAAGGAAGGTCTTGAGTGAGGAACAGAAGGGTTAAAATTAAGAGACCACTGCAAATTGAACGCTTCTGTTCCTCACTCAAAACTTTCCTTTTCAACTTTTTTGGAAAGGAAAGAAAAAGGTGCTGTATATGTATATAGCAGGGGTTTTCCTGGCTCAGAATGGGCCTTTGGGGGGTGACTACGCACGACAGTAAGCATGATCAGTCCGCATACCGTAAAGGCATTGAGTTACCTTATGAAAGAGATCTATGCATTTTCTTGTTATTTCTGACCATTTGATAAACAAAAATGTCTATCATGCTTGAATAAATGAAACCCCATTAACAAAACTGGTTAGAAAAAGTAATTTTATTACAACATTGGAAGGGGGGAGGGGAGTGAGTTTGGGGGACAGGGGTGTGGGTTTGGGAGAGGCAGTCAGTTGCAGAGGTCACATCCTGCTTCAGAGCATTTCACCATCCTCTTTTTATTAACTAAATAAAAGGATCTGACAAGGCCGTGTAGTCTATAGGACTGGACGATATGACCTAAAATCAAAATCACTTTTTAATTGAACATTTACCTTGATTATGGTTAATGAACGATTATTTTAATTTTTGTTTAGTTTTTTTGCTTTGTTTTTTAATGTGAAGTTTACATTGTAACATTGTAATATCAAACACATTGCAACATTGAAAAAGGTGCTATATGAACAGTTTTTTTTATTGTTGTCACTGTATTTATTTAGTGTGCTGAAGTAAAATATTATTTATGTAGCACCTTTTTAAACACATGTAACAAAGTGCATAACAAGAACATCAGCACAGAAAAGAAAAGGAGAATAAAAAAGTCATATAAAAACATTGGACATTATTATTTATGACACATACAAACACAGAAAGAATATAAGAGATAGTCACCACCCAGATATCCCCATTCTCTTCCGTGAGTTCCCACGCAGAAAGCATATCTTTCAGGCCCTGTGCAATCATCTCTGACGTGTGATTGACTGGAAAATATGCCATCACAAGGCATCTGTTGCGCAGCTTCAATTCATCGTCAATGTAGTGCAAAGTAAGGCTCAGGTATGGGTCCATCGTCCTACTTGACCAGAGATCAGATGTGGCTGCAAAGTGCTGAACAGACGTTAGTTCAGCAGCTACCTTTTTACTACGTTTTGTAATTGTTGGGCAGTGCAGTTTAGAAAAATATGGACGCGATGGCACAGTGCATCTTCTGTCGAGAATTTTAATGGGGTGTTTAAACCCACTGTGCTCCACTGTAGCTATGGGGGCCATATCCTTTGTGATGCAGTAACAAATGGTGTCAGTTATTTCTTTCAATCTTCTTGAATCCTTTTCATGTGTAGCATTTGTACATGCTTGTGTTTTTCTGTGTTTACATTTGACTTCATTTTGTTAGGTGTCATCTTTACTGAAGCCAAAATGTGTCCAAACAATGGACACTGCGTTTTTCTTTGGTACAAGTTGCACAGTTGACTCAGCTTTTGAGTTCTCCTCCATGTTGCTTCCACGCCGCTGACTGGACGGGGCAGAGTCACGTGACTACACACGGTAGTATGTTTTTAGGGGGAAAGTATTAACAGGAAAAACTGAAATAACCCACATGGGAAAATTACGTCAGTTAGAGGATCTCACTAGCCTTTAGTTTATGTTCTGCTTGTTCAACAGATGTTTGATAAATTGCTATTAAACACATTGAGAGGATTTGAAATGCAATTTTTTTTTTCAATGCTTATAATTTTGGTGCTAGTGATTTTCCTTTGGCACTCACTAAAACCTCTTTGGGGGATGCCAGAAATTCCTCTATGCAGGAAAAACCCTATATGGAAATTGATGACTCCATGAATTAACCAAAAATACTTTTATTTGTGAAATTGAATTACTGTGTTCTATTGAACATCCATTAACACAAATAATTGACCTTTTAAAAGAGGAAAATTGCACATTATTGAACATCAACATTATCATGAACATCATCATCAACACAATCACTCCTTTGTGTATAACACAGCATGTGGGCATATTTCTTTTTTTCTGATGCTCCTGTCACTCCACTTCTCAGGTTGTCATACCATTCCCAGACACATGGAGACCTCCTGCAGTAGGCCACATAATGTCCACAAGATTCCTCGGTTAAGCCTCCTTGGAAAGCAATGGCTGCCATTACAGTAAATGTCTCTCCTTAGAGCACCAGACTGGAGGGAAATTCACACAAACGAAATTCTCTCTGGCAGGAATTCCTTTGTGGTGGAGTTGCTGTGGAATTGCTTCCAAGGTCAGTGTCAATCCACAGAAGTTCTCCCAGACTGTAACTGTGAGAAACTTTCCCTGCACAGAGCACTATTCCTGAGGTAGAGTCTGTTTTGAATGCAGAGGGACACTGAGAAGGACTTTGGATTGGCCTGAGGCAGGGGGACTCCGGAAGGGTAAGTCCTTGTTCCACCGCGCTCTGAACATGAGCCATGCCACAAGCCTGAAGTACAGCAACAGAAGTAGAAACAAATGGAATTTCCCTTGTGACTTGTGTGCCGAGACCGCAATACTGTGAGGAGCACTGTTTTATGAAGTATACACTTGCAGGTTTCTCATTGTCTTTTCAATGATAGCGGAGATGTGGCACTGTGCATCGATTTGGAGAGTACCAGACCTCAATTGGACAGATTTGAATATTCCACTCAGCAGCTCTGCCCTCTGTATGTACAGTGGATATAAAAAGTCTACACACCCCTGTGAAAATGCCAGGTTTTTGTGATGTAAAAGAATGAGACAAAGATAAATCATGTCAGAACTTTTTCCACTTTTAATGTGACCTATAATGTGAACAATTCAATTGAAAAACAAACTGAAATCTTCGAGGGGGAAAAATTAAAAATAAAATGCTTACAATAACCTGGTTGCATAAGTGTGCACACTCTCTTATAACTGGGGATGTGACTGTGTTCAGAATTAACCAATCACATTCAAACTCATGTTAAATAGAAGTCATTACACATCTGCCATCATTTAAAGTGACTCTGATTAATCACAAATAAAGTTCAGCTGTTCTAGTAGGATTTTCCTGACATTTTCTTAGTTGCATCTCAGAGCAAAAGCCATGTTCCGCTGAGAGCTTCCAAAGCATCAGAGGGATCTCATTGTTGAAAGATATCAGTAAGGAGAAGGGTACAAAAGAATTTCCAAAGCATTAGATATACCATGGAACACAGAGAAGACAGTCATCATCAAGTGGAGAAAATATGGCACAACAGAGACATTACCAAGAACTGGACGTCCCTCCAAAATTGATGAAAAGACGAGGAGAAAACTGGTCGGGGAGGCTTCCAAGAGGTCTACAGCAACATTACAGGAACCTCAGGAATTTCTGGCAAGTACTGGCTGTGTGCTACATGTGACAACAATCTCCCGTATTCTGCATATGAATGGGCTATGGGGTAGGGTGGCAAGACGGAAGCCTTTTCTTACAAAGAAAAGAACACCATACCCACGGTGAAGCATAGTGGTGGCAGCATCATGCTTTTGGGTTGTTTTTCTTCAGCTGGAACTAGGGCCTTAGTCAGGGTGGAGGAAATTATGAACAGTTCCAAATACCAGGCAATTTTGGCACAAAACCTTCAGGCGTCCGTTAGAATGCTGAAGATGAAGTTCACTTTTCAGCACGGCAATGACCCAAAGCACACATCCAAATCCACAAAAGCATGGCTTCACCAGAAGAAGATTAACATTTTGGAATGGCCCT